>CAUYQV010091152.1:0-55692 GCA_963574575.1 Galagoides demidoff | reverse complement strand
CCTGTGCCCCAAGAGGGTCTGGGTGGGGGAGAATGTTCCACATCACTAAAGATGACTGCCACCCACGTTTTTAATCCTTACCACTAGCCTGGTTTAATTTCTTGACGTGGGCACCACCCTCTATAAACCAGCAGATAGGAGAGGGGAGCCCGGGGGGAGCCCGCATCAGCTCCATCTGGGACACTGGCTCCTCTGGAAACGCATGTGGGGCTGGACCTGCACGGCTCAAAGATTGTCACCTGCAGCCCCCACCCCTGGGGAATCTGGGTTTCTTACACCAGACCAGTGCCCCTTCCTGGCAGCCCAGGCTCTAGGCAGGGTTTGGGATTAATGTCCCTCGGCATCCTTCAGTGCCGCACGCTGGGACAAGGCTGGCTGCCGGCGCATGACCTGAGTGCGCATCCGCAGACCTGCACTTTCCTTTAAAATCACTATGAAGCTGCATTGCTTCATCCCAATCCTGATTTATTTTTGAAAGTGGAAACTTATGCCCATTTCTAAAGTTCATTCCTGTGAACAGCCACACTTCCAGCACATTCTCAAAGCACCTTGATGAGTTTGAAAAGCTCTAAAATGGTTGCCGAGGCACAGTCATATTGATATTTTCTAAGTGCTTTAATTCACTCTCTTCCTTTACCCTAAAAATGTTGTACACAGCATTGTGCTTGGTGAGGTTCGCAGTGGTGCCCAGGTCAATGCATTTGCTCTGAAGCAAAAATGAGAGCAAGCTCCTAATTAACCTCACTTTGCAGACTGTATCACCTTGGCCCCAAATATGCACAAATATTCAACAATCTTGCTTAGGGTCAGTGCTGAAATATTATGGCCCCTCCATAGAAATGCATCTATAATACCTCACCAGGGCTCTAATTTCTGCAGACTACATTTCTAACCTACCCTTCATCCTAACCCTGTCATGCAGTAAAAATGAATAAATTTAGAATGAACACACACACTGTCTCTCTCTCATTCCTGTCTTCTGTGCGCCCTGTATAGTGTTGGTTTGGAAAGTGAAGTAATAGTTGTAAAGCTTGCAGAGGAAATATTTTAGATTTAAGACAGCAACTCTGCATGAAGTTCTGATGGGCAAAGATTCTTCTGTTGGTGGAGTCAAGCCTGTTAGTACACAGACCACTTGTGGCTGATCTACTCCCCGGGGTGTTCCACTTCTTCCCTGATGCCTCCGTGTATAGAACCAGCTATAATCTATTGGGTGTCTCTTATCTGAGGACAAACAAACCAGCCAACAGAAAATTATGCCATCCTCTCGTATGGGCTGCTCTTCAGGGAGGAGGTACACAAATACGGACTTAGTAACTCAAATGTGAATTGATTTATCGTCTTGAATAAATAAACTAAAAACACGAAAGTAGTTTGAAGCTGCCGAAGGACAGCTCTAGCACTTCACAGGTAAATGGTAAAAATACTTTCACTCTTTTGTTTTCAGAAACCTGGGGCTGAGAAAAAAAATAAATGCATTTTTATAACATAACACAGAAAGGAAGGAGATAGAGGGAGATGCTTCAGAGCGTGAAATAACCACCTTATTTATCCCTGTTTGCGAACTTCTTACGGGCTTTTGGAGCTCATTTTTCAAACATTTTTATTCTATTCCACGTCCTAGAAAAGAAAGTCTCTGACAAAGAAGAACTAAAAGTACATTGGCTGCAATGACATCTGGTTTATTACCTTGAATATCATCGATATTTAATTATCTCGGTTGAGAAAAGTGAGAAGAAGAAACGCTAAATTATCAGATTATTGGTTTGTGTAATTTTTTTTTGCCAAAATGATTCGGGAATGTTATTTTTGAGAATTATTAAGAATGAATGACATGTACCAGGATTCTGAGGCCTAGAGAAGATCTTGTTTACCATCTATATTTTATAGGTGAGGACACTAACTCTCATGCGTGACAGCAACTCAAGGTCACTTAGAATTTTAAGAGCAAGTGGAACCGGAACAATTTTTCCTTGACTTTTTTAGTCGACTGCTTTGCCTTCTGCTACAGCTCTGTACTGGCCTTATTTCATATTTCCAGTTGAGTAACAACTCTTAACTCCTACTAAATAATATAAATAATAAATATGAGCATAGATTTTTAAAAAAATAAAATATAGCAATAGGGCAAGCATTGTGAATCTGTGTCTATGTTAAGCCAATATTTATTGAATGACTTCCCTGGCCAGGCGGAGGGCTGGAGAGGGGGACTGCAAAGTGGGGAAGGCATTTCTGTTCTCTGCCTTAAGAAAGCCCATACTCTGATCAATACAGAGAGGAAATGGGCAAAACAAGCATGCAAGGGACACGTGGTAATTTGCACTGTACTGAGAAGGAAGCCGTCTGCGGTGTCTGCAAGCTTGGGGAGGATGAGGCTGGCGCAGGCCGGGTGGGGCGAGTTCCAAGGCAGGAACTCCCCACTGTGTCCACGAAGGACTGTTCTGTCAGCAGCTTCTAGACTCCACATGGAGTTTCTTTTCTGTAGATCACCATAGTAACACTTATCTCTTGATTAATAATACAGTATTCTGTCCGTAGCTACAAACAGGTGAGGATTAACAGAATTTCCTGGGTAATCTTTTGGGACTTGAATTACTCTGAAATAACTGTTATCTGAAACTGCTCACAGACAACTATGATAAAAAAAAAAAAAGAGATATACTGAAAGGAATAAAAACACCAAAATTGAAGCATGAGCTTCCTTAATACCTACAATACTATTCTGTGCTCTGTTTTGTGAATGAGGTTTATCTGCAAGGTCAACTGTAAGGGCAAAGAGCAGCCTGTGCATTTTTCTGGCGCCTCAGGCTCTGGACTGAACAGACTGGATGTGCTGACTGAGGATTAAGGGGGAACAGCAACCACAACACAAAAGCTTCATTTACACCCCGTAGCCATTTGAGTGGAATTCTTATGTGTTTCCTGTCATGTATACAGTCACCCAGGGAAAGGAAGACAGAGACTTTTTACCTGTGTGCCATCAACACCCAGGCTGTTTCCAGGCACAGGACAGGGCAGCAGCGGTCGCCAGGCAGGACCAGAATTCACCCTCAGTCCCAGCTGAGCAGGAGAAAGGGTGAAAACAAAGGCAAGAGCTGGCAGGTTGTCACAGCCCTGCCAAGCTAATGAGGAGTCAGTGCAAGAACAGTCTGGGCAGCTGCAGACATAATTTCCGAGGTGTCAGAAGCTGTCCTCTGGGTGGTGGGGACAGGGTTGGTGTTTTGGCGAGATAACTCCAAATACAATGTGAATTTAAAAAAGCAAGATATAGTTCAGATTCCCTTTGATGGTATTTGTGAATAGTATTAAAATCTTGGGTTAATATTGACCTGGCAGTCTGATAGGCTAAACCTGTAAGTCAAAAGACAAAGCGTGTGCTTGCCTCTGAGTATGTGTGTGAGAGAGAGAGAGGAGGCAGTGAGGGTGGGGGGAATCATTTGGATTTGTGCAACCAGCTTCTTAGGGGTAAAGTTTGCTTTGAATCATTTGGTGATTTCTTCTATGTGAAGAGTCCTAGCACAGGTGATTTTAAGCATCGGTATGATGTCACTAACCATGAAGTTGGGACATGACACAACATGGGAGCTTGTACAAACAGGTTCTACTACATTGTTGCTATTTGTGTGTTCACAGAATTTATCTATGCAAAAGTTGATTAACTTTAGTTTACAAATGGGTCTCTTGTCTTTTAAAAATATATTACTTGGGTGCTTGAGCCTCCCTATGCTTTATTTGCTGGAATATCCATTTCTTGTTCTCATGGAACCTGGATTATTGCATGAGTACCAAGGATTACTTACTCCAAGGGAGCTAGCCCTGCATTTGAACTTCAAAACTGGATCAGTCAATGCTGACCTGGAGGACTGCAGTTCTAGCCGGTGTTCTTGTCTATGGCAGGCACTTTGCATCCAGGCCACACAGCTGGATGCATCACGTTCAGCCTTGCTGGACATGCCTTGAAGGCCACAGCTGATCTTCACAGCAGCATAACCCTCACTCAGTGTTGTTCTGGGTCATATTCACACGCTCAGCTATTATTCCTAAAACACAGTCTCCACCTCAGGGTATTCTGGCAGGCGCAGGAGCCAGTGTCTCCATCCTGTCTTCCATTTCTCCTCTTCCAGGGATTACTTCCTCCTCTTCTTCCATTGATTCATATAAGGAAGTGTTACTGGCCTCCAAGTGGGGGATTTTCCAAGCTCTTGGTGCTTGTCGGGAAAGGAATTTCAGGATGCACCATGTAAACCGTATAAACAAAAGCTTTATTGAAAGGCAAAGTAGAGGTTCAGGGAGGTGCATGGGCAATCTCTGGAGAGCTGGTGGACTGAGAAGACGGGTTCTGCTTTGTCGGGGTCTCCATAGTCGAGGGAGGGAGATTCAAGGTCGGGGGCTGGCGTTTACTAAGGTTGGATAGTGATTCCTAGAATTGTGCTTCTTCCCATGTTCATATTTATATGATTGTTTTGAGACTGTCATGGTGACTTCAAGGGTAGAGAGACTTTATAACCACAATGCAATGATATTGTAATTAGCCAAATTCAAGCAGCAGACCTTGGCACACCTGTGTCCAGTCTCAGCCCTGTCTCCTAGTCCCCTACTCCAGCAGGAGTGCCTGGGTAGCTAAATGGAGCTGTGCTGGGGTGAGGAGGAACTTCCAGGCTCAGCAGTGTGCCACGTTGTATCATCCTTATCTCCCCGAGTCTGTGAGCCAACATCTTCAAAACTTTTATCATTCAGGGGCCACTTAACGTGTTTTCTATAGTATACCAGAATACTGGTTTAGGGTTAATTACAAAGAAAAAAATATCAGCTACCACAATATTTAATACAATCATATGTCTGATGATTAGGCCTACTATTTAATGGAGGGAGGGAGTGGGATGATGTTAGGTATTTACAGTCTCTCCTTAAGGCATCAATGCTCAGCTCAGCAGTGGATATTTTGAACCTTTGGTCAATTTCTACACACAGCTCCTTTATATACTTCATTTCTATAAAATCATTTTTCTGACGCTCTACTGAAACATGGTAGAAACGCAGAGAGGGCGTGGTGCTTCTGTGTAGTCTGGTTACTTACTTTGACACGGACTCGGAAGCTATTATACGAAGAGGCTTCTCAGTGAAGATTTGTCTCAGCACTTTTTTCAGAAGAATCAATAGACATCAGATTTAAAAGTGGGGTGTTTTGATATTTCCATTGGAATAGTAGTGGGTGGATTTCTTACCTGTTCTTCTGATGTCATTCACCCTGAGAAGCCTTTTTTTTTTTTTTTACTTCTATTCTGGTTCTTGGGTATAGGTTTATGTTCTCTTTTGCCTTATTTAATTCCTAACAGTGTTCTGCTCTAATAAAATAAGAAAATCATTAAGCACTAAGAAATCATTATTTAGGTGGCCATGAAACTATAATAATTTTCTTAAGAAACTACTGTCAACATTAAAAATATATTATATCATGATATAGGCTCTTTTTGGCTCTCTAAGAGGATAGGTTTATTGCTGAGAAATATCACTCACAGCTGTTATTCTAATTTGTGGGAATGGTCAGGGTGACATTTCAGGGACATTATTTCAAACCCTACTGTGAGCCTCGTTCTTTCAGAACTGTCAGGTGCCATCGTGGAACAGTGAAGCCTGCATTGCTGTCCTCTTCTGCCCAGGGAACTGAGGAGCACCCCATACGGGAGCAGGACTCACACGACAATGTTCCAGCATCACCATCATGGGTCTAGCACAGGGGTGGAGAAACTTTTCATGTTGGAAGGCCACAGTAATCAAAGAAGGCCACAGTCAAGAAACTTCAATTTTATATACTTTACAATGTTCATTATTTTGTAAAGATCTGAGTACAATGTACTTAATAATTTCAAAAAAAACTATTTATACATTTTAAAGGAAACCTTTTAATGACTTTGTTGGAATGTATTTGAGGATTTGGCCACAGCATGGAAGCCCACAGTTTCCTTGTATCCTCCAGAAGGGCACCAGCCATTTGTGCCCTGGAGGGCATCATGATTTGCTTTAACTCAGAGAATGTAGAATCACAGTAGTAAGTGGTTATAAAGCAGGGAAGCATTTCCCAGGCATGTTGCTGCAGACCCACATATTCTGCAGCATTGCTTCCATATTTCAATTGATCTTGGCATCAAACAATGACTTAAAAATGTCATCTACTGAGAGTTCAACCAGTGCCATCTGTGGTTCTTCAGATGCCCTAGTGATATCAATGAGGAGAGACTGAAATGCTAATTTGAGTGTGATGTTATGGTTTTCAAAGTCAGTGAACCTTTTATTGTATTCTCCAATTAATAGGTCTACAACAGCTGTGAATTCTTCAAATGATTCACATATAACAACTTTCTAATCAATAACCTCCACTAACTGGAGAAAATGCTCATCTGAAATTTCCTTTTAAAGAAGTGTTTTGGAAAAAGATAACTTTTTTTTTTTTTTTGCAATGCTTGGACTTTTTTGCCTTGTGTAATGTATAGACTTAGTTTTACCTTGCAAGAAAATATTCAAGTCATTTTGAGCTGCATTACTATAGAAATCTTCTTTCAATAATTTACATTGCTGATTATGTTCTTTATCAAATTTAATTATTGGTTCTTGCAGAGAAAAAATTTGGCTAACACCTGTCCCTGCTATAGCCAACGGACTTGAGAATGATACAGCAACAGCAAATCCATACTGAATACCTCATTGTTCAACTTTAGCATTTTACAAAACTATGTAGTGTTGCATTTGCACAGATATAAAGTTAACAATTCATGCAACTTGTTGCAAAGTACTTAAAATAGTAGCTTTAAGACAGAGATTTTGCTGATTTAAGAGACAATGAAAATAGAGTATATAGATCTGTTAGTAATTTTTTTTAAATCTGTGCAATAAACCCTGTATGCTTTCCTGTCAGGGAAGGGGACTGTCAACACATATGCTCCATACACTCACTAAACTGACCAGATTTCGTCCAACTTTATGACATTTATCTTGAAAGTTGTTGACAATATTTATTCCCTGTGTTCTGCTCCAAGAGTGCCCACAGCAAATAACTCTTTGTAGCAAAGAAAATCTTCTCTTATAACCTGAATAAAATATAAAACCTGCCCCAAGTCAGTAGTATCAGTTAATTCATCCAAAGTGATTGAATAATATATATTTTCTTGTGAAGTATTACATGAAGTTGTTTTATTAAGTTGGAGGCTAATTCATGCTAAGGTCAGCTATGGTTTTCTTTGAAAGAGGCAGTCATTTGTATTTTGAAACATTATCATGGTGTAAGCATCCCCCAACTTTGACAATGCATTTTTTTTTTTTTTTTGGCCTGGGTCAGGTTTGAACCCACCACTTCTGGTATATGGGGCCGGAGCCCTACTCCTTTGAGCCACAGGCGCCGCGCCAACTATGCATTCTTTCACAATTGCTACATCACTAACTGGCTTCTCTTTTTTTCCCTGGGTAAATAAGCTACTTCATAAGTTGCTTTAGTGGCGTTATTTCCAAGTCTTATGGCTTAAAAGAATGGTCGTTACTTTTCATCTTTTAATTTCTGTGATACAACCTTTTGTGCTTCTCCCTCTAATTTAAAATATTTATGGTCCTTAGGAGTGTTATAATGCTGGTGAGCCTTGAATGTCTTTAATGTTGATATTGCAGCATAACAAAGCAAGCAAATCATCTTATCTTTAGCAGAAACAAGATCTTATTGCAATTCCCAATCCTCACTAAAAAAAAAAAAATCTGCTTTCTTCCTTCTATCTTCTCTTGGTCTTCTATGAAATGATGGGGTATTGAGCAGACAGAATTAAAAATTACTATCGGGCTGTGCAACTATTCACAGATTCACCTCAAACAGAAACACAGTGCAATGTCATCAACAGCTGATAATAGCCTGGTGGGAGCAACCCCGTCAACTCTCCCTAACCAGCCTCGTGCCACAGCAGTACCAGTAAAGTGGGGGAAGTCAGATGTAGTCACGAGTATAGCAGCATCAGTTTAGCCCTCATGCCTTACTAAGACTGTAACTGTGCTGGCCAGTATGGGAGGATTATTTTACTGAAACTTATTTTACTTTCAGTATTTTAAATATTTTCATTAAAAAGGAAACAAACATATAAAAAACAAAAATGCATTAATACAAATAAAAGGATTTGTTTTATAAAATTTGGGTTCAGTCAAATGCTACAGTTAAGGACCTAGGAGGCCACATGTGGCCTGGAAGATGTAGGTCCCCAACTCTTGGACTAGCTTAAGATATAGGGCAGCCAGATAACTTGATTGTGATCTTAGATCTAAACATTATTTTGATTCACTGTTACTTTGAACAATTTGCTTCATTCTACTTTGTCTCAGTTTTCTCATCTACAAAATGGGGATAATAATCAGGGACTTCCATGTTGAGGTAAGTGATCACCTGTACCATACATAGAACACTGCTTGACCACTATCAAGGACTCAAAAAAAGTTAAATTTTGTTACTATTGTCATTTTCTTTTTTAGAGTCTCACTTTATTGCGTCACAGTTTGCAGCAACTTCCAACTCCTGGGCTTAGGCGATTCTCTTGCCTTAGCCTCTAAAGTAGTAGGGAGTCCAGGTGCCCACCACAACGCCTGGCTACTTCTTTTTATTGCTGTAGTTTGGCCGAGGCTGGGTTCAAACCTGCACCCTCAGTATATGGGGCCAGTGCCATACCCACTGAGTCACAGTGCCACCCTGTCATAGTTTTTGATAATTAAGGTAGCTGCTATTATAGCTGGCCTTTTATCTGGACCTGTCATGAAGCCTCTTATAATAATGTTGATTTCTGTGCTCAGAAAGTCCCCTTCAATATGCAAGCATGGGTTCTACCGTGGCACAGGTATGAGTTCTGCTGGATCTGTTTCCCCCTCCAGTGTGGGGCCCCCGTTGCCTGCCATCTTCCGGAGCATTGGTTTTTATTAAGCATGGATTTTTTTCTTGTGTAGACTTTCAGGAGCTTATAGTTGATACAGTGGTCCAGCGAGTCTTCCTCACATATTCCAAAATTCTGACTCATTCTGTTGTTTGATCTGCTTGTAGGAATGTGTGACTTTTTTGTGTGCATTTGTGACAGTACCCTCTCAGATTATTTATATATATGAGGGTTGTTCATTAAAATAATATTTTCCATGACTTGTGGAATCCCTAGGAATATATGAGAGTGCAAACATTTCTATCAATACTGGACATAATGTGAATAATTGGTACACAGCTATCATTTAATAAAAAAATAATAATTGGTAAAGGGCCAATCTTACTTTGTAGTTACAAGATTTATCCCACTCTCTGCATGCTTTCTTTTGTCAACCTGTGATGAGCATAAATGACCCCAGCTTTGACTCTTTACAGTGGAATCAAAATCCAAACGTACTGGGGAAACAATCTTCACACGCAGTGCCTCTGTATGGCTGTGTGAGTCTCTGCCCATCACATCTTTCAGACTTGTCTATCTAGTTAGACTGAAATATTTCAGCAATTAACAGTTACTTGTTTTTATCCAAAGCATTCAACGAGGTTCTCACCGGAACCACTCTTTAAGTTCATATTTCATACATTTACATAATGTTTAATTAAAATTAAATTGTTAATTAAAATTAAGTAAAGAAAACCTCCTTCTGCTTATCTTGCTTGCTTCTGGTTTATGTCCAAGTCGGGTCTCCATTGCTAGTCCCTTACATGCGTGTAAAGATGCTGGTTTTATACAAGCACTTGCAAAACCTTGCGAGCTTAAGACCCTTGATGAGTTTGCAGGACACAGGTTCTATTTGTTCTAGAGATGTGCTGTTCACCTGCTGTGAACAGAGTCTTAGGAGGGCCAGGCCACAGACGCGATGACCACGCCAGGTTGACAATGGCCATGTATGTTCATGGGTACTACATTCACGGCAGGGAGCTGGGGAACATTCTGGCAATTCAAATCATTCCTGCATTAGCTCATCATGAAATGGACCTGAAGATGGTTAAAAGTGCCTTTTCTAAAAGGCATTTGTAATACACTGATAATATTACCATGGTATAACCAAAATGTAATTATCCAAGTTAAATTAGGAGTAGTAAGATATTATTTCTTTTTCAGCTTTTACAGCTCCTAATATAGATGTGGTGGCTCATATATATATTTATATATACACACACATCTAGACATTAACAATGACAATTTAATTATCGTAATATTTCTTCTTTGACACCAACAATGTGAAAGGGTGAGGGGATCATTGGATATTCTTTGGAAAATGGAAATGTTTAGGAAAAATGTTATGGACAATGCTCACAGGATACTGCCTTAAGAAAGCAATAAAAACTGACATCAAATCTCCCAGGTTTGTCTAGGCATTTTATTAACTAGAAATAGCACTTTACTTGTGCTCTATGAATCTCAACTCTGATCTTTTGATCAGCCTTTGAGCCCAGCCTGGCCCCTGTTCCTTTCCTCAACATCCTACTTCCTCACCCAGACAAGAAGAAACGTTTCTCCCAGCCTGCTGGGCATCTCTGTGCTGGTTTCTTCTGACACCTGTGGACCTGCCACAGCTGATGTGAGCTCCCCCTCCATCACAAAGGGGCTCAAGCCTAACTGGAGAGGGATTGAGCAATTTTAAAGGGAGGTGAAGGAGCCCAGGAAGCAGGAGGATGTTGAGGAGCAAAGCGGAGGGGAGTGAAGGGCGGCCGGGCGCCTGCGGGGAGGGCTGGATGCTTGAGCAAGGGCTATTGAGGTATCAGGCTTTTGGGAATCCCTTGGCACTCTATAGACAGGGACCTGCCTAGAATTGCTTTTATTTTGTACATTTCTGTATTGCCTTTCTTCCTCCTCCTGTACTTTCTCCACCTCCCCTGTCTTTTCACCTCTGGACAGGTTGCTACTTAAGATTTTATGAAGAGCTGTTGTGTGGCAGTCTCTTTGTGGGCACTTGCCAACCCAGTTCGTTCCATGGTTTGTGAGGCAGTTGGATAGAAAGTATTTTAGGATTTTTCTCCCCTAGAATACACAGTTTGTGTAAGCTTTAATTTTACAGTTGATGAATTTGATGTGAATTTAATATGTACTGTGTAAATTCGTAGCCTCCAGTTTCCTTGCATTGACTACCAAGCGTTAGTAATTTTTAGTAAAATGCCAAAATGTCAATTCACTTACATGAGATAGTAAAGATTTGGGGTTAGAGGAGTAGGACTTTTGTCAAAAAGTAAACATTTATATGTTTAACTACCCTTATTTTTTGATCTGTGAACATGCAATCAAAAATAATTACATTGAAATCATTTTTAGACTTTAATGAACTCAGTGTCCAAACTCCAGGCATCTCCCTACTGCTGGGCACTAATTCACCTGCTTCTTCATCTTTCTCCTGTGATGCGCCATGGTTATTTATAGGTAAATCCACTGTTTAAATGCGCTGAAGTAGTAGGGCTGGGTTAGGGGTATAGTGGCAGACGTGACTTTGAATCAGCACAGCTGGAAACCTAGAGGGGACGGAGGGGTCTAAGTCAGATTAGATTGTATTAAGTATTTTAATGAAAAAATTTTGAAAAAATGCATGCAGGCTATATATGTGCGAGCAACAGAAAATCAACAGAGTTACAGGGAGTGGACAGATTTTGGAAACATATTTGCTCAAAATGATTGATACCTGGATGTGGCCTCCTTCTGTTCTCCGTGAAGTGCAGAGAGCAAATAAAATGTGCAGAATGCAACAAAAAGTGGACTCAGAAGGCGGCCCAGAGCATCTGCTGGCAGCCCCTGTCAATCAGCTTTAGCCTTGAATCAGACTGGTGACAAGAGCAGGGAACAAAGGCCAAACTGGTCACTCAGTCTTAAAAGGAGCGATAAAGACACATTCGAATGTATTTATATATGAAATTAAATTGATTGTATTGTCTACAAGATAACTAGCCACTGGATCTGCTTCCCTGAGTCCTCCAAAGCATTTTGAAACCTGAGCAGAGTATAGATGAAGTGCACACACTTTTAGTTTGTTTTTTTCTTAACCTAACTTCCCATTTTCCCTTCTGATGATTTACTAGGTAGACAAATACGCCAGTATTTTGTAGTTTTATGTCAATTTTTCTTGGATGCCCCAATATCTCTGATACACAGTAGCATTTAGGTACTTTTTCGGGTTAAAGGGTCACATGAAGTTTGTTTACATCCTTAATATGAAGCCAATGCCTTCACAAGTACTCCGGAGATTGCATTTTCAATACAGCAGGAAAGGTGATTCAAAGGACTGTAACAAGCATTCTAAGTAACTACAAATTACTTTCTTCCCTTTCAAAAACTACTTTAGTGGATTAACTTCACGGTGAAATACTGGCCCCAGCGCAATAAATCTTGCATAATAACATTTCTATAGTCAGTGGCTCAAATGGCTTTTGAGTAAACAGTATTGCCCATCCCTCACTGCATGGCTTCCAGCAGAAATTTGTTCAGCAAGAAGTTGAGAATAAATAAAACGTATTGTTAGGAAGAGACTCTTTCAGGCTTATGGTTATGCTAATTTATTTAAATGTATACATTACGACAGTGTGGATCAAAGATTTAAGGGGTTTTTGAGAGTTCTATATGTAGACTTATCCTTTTTATTTCTGATCCAAATATTGCTGATGTAGTTTTTCTTTGTTCAATTGTTCTATTTCTGAGACCTTATTTATCACTTCATAATGATTATCATTTCCATGACATCATCTATTCTTTTAACCACATTGTGTGTGTGCAAACAAAGCAGGTAAAAATCAGACTTAGAGTTCAGGCTTTGATTGCACAGAGAAGTTATAAGAAAAACTCATGAAATAGCCATATGCAAGGAATTTGGGAGTTTGTCAGTTCTGCTTTGTTTTTTAGTTGCAGTCTGTGACTTTTGTATTCCCTGCTCTGCTGAGGCATGCATGTAGTCACTATTCTTTATAAAACAGTCTGGGAAATGGTGGGGACCATGGAGGCACGGGGGCAGGCTCTGTGCCAACAGGAAAGGGCTGAGGGGTGCATAAGTTTGACCCATCTGGCAGAGTTCAGTAACCAGCATCCAAAGCCAACTGCGTCCTTGGCACTACTGAGCCACATGCTAAAACAAGCTTCTAAGTCCTTAATATGTCTGCCTAAAATTCTTCGGTAACTCCAGGGAGCCAGTTGACAGCCACAGAAAGGCCAGGAAAGACAAGACTTTGACAAAACTAGAGCCATTTATTTATTTAGAAATAAAACGGAGCTCTTATCCTCCTCTTTACATTTGTTCATTTCCTGTGCGGCTCTTCTAAACAAACAGAGCTCTTCCTCCCAGCTGTGTGAGAGGAAGAAGCCTGTGTTCTGTCTTTTGCGTTCCTCCTCCACTAACAACTCAGACCCCAAAAAACCACCTTCTTCCCTCAGCTCAGCCTCACTAGGATTCTAACAGGCTCTATCACAATGGCTGAGAAACTGATCTTTGCTTTTGAATATTCTATTTGAAATTATAAATTACTAAATACTAAAATGACCATATACTCACGATTAAAATAAGATCACACACAGTTGAGAGGGAGTACAGAAATAAAGGAAGTTATAACCTCCTGCCTTACCCTGGAGGTGTCGCTCTCCAGAGAGGTAATTTTCAATGATAAATTTCATGTCTACCTTCCATCCACCAATTCTCCACAATATATTTTGACTCCCTGATATGAAAGACAAAGCTAACATTACCCTAATTCTTCTCCTCCCTTCCTCTCCCTCTACTGATTTTGTTCCAAATTCTATTTTTGTATTGCTGAGATTTAAAACCTTACCTTCCGTTTTACAGCTATAATTACATCTGCTCTGCTTTGTGCATATGCCAATTATAAAAACTGAAAAATATAATATTGTAATTCCATAAATATTATTTCTACAGAAACAAATTGTTTCACAAGTGATGTGATTAGACTTAGGTGTAAACAGTAACAGTGAGCCTTCACTGAGCCAGCGCCCTCCGAGGCAGGTCCCTGAGGGAGGCTAAGTGGTGACTCATGATTGCCGTGGGATCAATGCTAGAGGAAAAACCCCAGGGAGCAGGTGCTCTCCCCGCAGCGAGGCCACACTTGTCGGAGTACTCAAGGCTGGCTGTGCCTCCTCACCCTTCTCCCTCCTGGCATGTGGAGCCAGGAGGTGAGTGGGAAGGAGCAGAGACCCTGGGAAGATGAAAGGTGCCTGGGGCCACCAGGAGCAGCTGGGTCAGTGCTATACGGTGAAGCTCAGACTTCTTATTACATGATAAAACAAAAACAAAATCCCCACAAAGAGCAAAGCACCTGTGGATTGTCTAAATCCTGTCATTTGAGTGTCCTGCCAAATTCCACATCTGGGTGATGGCTTGGCCTTTGTACTTTATTTTTGCTGCTCTGAAGTTTTCGGTGTGATGGTCAGCGTGATGGTCAGTGTTTTCACTAAGGAAAACGTCACCTACAGGTTTCTCTGTTAATTTCCCTCTTTCCATTATTTAGCTACTTGTGTTTCTCCCTTTAAGATGACCTCCCATCTCCTGATTCTGTGTCCTGCCTCCATTTCTTGTTTGGGGTCTCTCCGACCCTCGAGCTGGTCTCTCATCAGAAGTAGCAAGCTTGGCTGAGTTAAAGTGAAAGTAAGGAGAAAGGGCATGAGGACAAAGCAGCCTGGACTCTCCAGTGCAGCAGGACAGAAACAGCTCTGTTTAAAGCAGAGACTTTTCCAGAGAGAGGAAAGGTCCCCCCTGCATGTGAGTGAGAGGAGACGCCACACAGAGGCGGTGACAAGGAGTTCTCATCTTCTCGTTGGTCACAGGTGACCTCAGTGGCCACACGTGCCCATTTTCCTTCTGTTTTTAACCATAATTGCTACCTGCTATTTTCCTGACAGCTGTGCAGTGGTGCCTATTGGTCTTGTGATGTTTGTGACATTAGCTGTGCCCTCTGTTCTGTGACTGTGACCATTAATCCACTTTGTGTCACAAGCAGAAACTTTTTTGGAGAACAGGACACCTTTGGTCAACTGAGTCACATCTTAAAACTCATTGTTAGCTGCAAAACCCTTTTTAACTTTTTTCCTGGGGGCCAGACTTTTTCCTGCTTCCTTGTACCCCTTTTCTAATCACAAGCCACATTCAAACTACTTGTGGCTGGTGTCTACTGTTCACACATGGACACAACACACAGAGACACAGAAACTCACAGAAACACCTCCCCCCGGCCCCACTTACAAATGCACATTTAGAACTCAGTATTTGGGAACTGTTACACAGATGTGTGTGATGTTTCCTGCTTTGGTATCCATACATTCATTCATTTACTTATTAGTCAGTATATATAATTAAGTGGTGAAGAATGTCAGGGATCCCTCTCCACGTGTCTGGACACTAGGGAGACAGTGCAGGAGGCCACACACCAAGACATGAACACGACTACCAACCACTGCGTGGAGGAAGCCCTGTCCTCCTACCCTCACAAATACAAGATGAGTTTGAATTTGAGTTCTGGAACATGACAGTCAGTCCTTCTTGTTCTCCCCCTGTTGTGTCTCTCTCCAGCAGAAGCCTCACCCCACACCTGTCTGCCTGGCTGTCTTTGCCCACGTGTCCAAGCTTTGTCCTGACCCACCCTACATCACTCACTCAGCCTTCTGCCCTGCCGCTCCAGGAGAGCAAACACCTCATGAGCTGTCAGCAGTTTCAATATGGAAAAACCCTGTGAAGGTCCTGGAGTTTGGTCCCAGTTTGGCGGTGAATTCTGGTGCATGTGGTCCAGAAGATGAGCATGCGGTCTGAGTAGAATGTCTTTTGGTCTAGGAGAATCCTCTCCTCTCTGTGGGGAGGGGAGTGGTGTAAAGGAAGGCCAGTATTGTGCTCTCTCAATCAAGGGGTTCAGGGTAGAGGCCACTATGCCCTGTTGCTTGAGTCTAATGTGACTGGTTAAAGGAAATCAATTAATGTAGGAAAAGTGGGTATAAAGATCAGAGTCACTGAACACTGCTGCTGACAGTCCGCTGGGAAGATGAACCAGTAAATAGACTTTCACAACCCACTCTGTAAAGTGCTGTGATAACCCGGGACAGGCTTCAGAAAAACAGTACTGACTCGGCTGACTCCTGAGCGATGGGGAAGGCTTGGCCCAGGAGGAAGGGTGAGATCAGTACTGCTGCCACATGGGGAGGTGAGCAGGCCGAGAGGCACATTTATAGGGTTCATGAGGATGCAAGTTACACAGACCCCAGACAATAGTGGAGTTGATTTTTAACTGAAGTTCCAAGCAGGCAGTTTCTGAGCATTGGAGGAGGGAAGCAGTGACACTGGAACTGATGGTTCTGTCTTCCTTTTGACCTTTTCTTTTTAGCAGCTGCGGTCCTGTCACTGAAACAGCATCCATGGGAGAAGCAAGAAGTGCAGGGAGGGAGGGAGTAAAAACACTTCTCCTCATGAGAAGCTGCGATTTCCTTCCATGGCAGATGCATCAAGCCTTCCCACCCTGTTGGGGAGCTAAGGACACTCCTCCCAGCTCCTGTGGACACACGGGGGTGCATACCCTCCATGGGCTCACCTGGGCTATGGGGAATGGGACACCATCACTGGTCTATTTCTCCGGCTGTGGGCAGGGCTGTACTGTTTGGGGCAAAGAAATCTCTGAAGGAGATCAAAACAGGTTGTCTTAATTAAGAAGAAAGAGGTGGACAAAATACTCAAGGAAATTATAATAACTTACATCTGCTTCAAAAAGGAGTCAGCGTGTTTGGGGACGTTCTGGTGATTCAGGGCACCTGAATACAAGCTCTGAGGTTGGATGCACAGAGATGAGGCTGCGCAGGGAGGGGCAGATGGTGCTAATGAACCAGGAAATTCTCTGTTACTCAGAGGGTTCCTAACCACTTTTACATAAAAGTATGATTTATAGGTAGTAATTGTGCCATTAATTCAATCAATTAAAATATATAATAAAGAGCTATTTTGAACAAATAATTATCAAGTTTAAGTTCATAAGTAAATATGTATCACATACTAATCATGAAAGCATCTGCAGATACTTGGAGAATGGTTGTGCACGTCCGGGAAGTAACTCAGACTCATTACACATTATGTTTACATGCTGTGTGAGCTTTTTCAGTGCACAATGAGGTTTTTTAATTAAGAAAATGACAAGATCAGTTTTGCCTTCTACTTAGCTTTGTGGCTGAGGAAGTAGGACTTGACATGATTAAGCAAGTTAGAAGACTGTTGTCTAGACCCAAAGAAAGGACACCAGGAGCCTGAACTAAAATCAGAGAGAGACTGGCTGGGAAGGAAGACCAAAGCGAGATTAGGGGCTGGTTTCTCCCGCAAGGCTCGGTTCAGGTGGGGCAGGTAGTGCCTGGTTTCTGGCACAGAGCAGGCTCTGGGAGAATGTCTCTGACCATGTAAGATCAGCAGTACAAATAAGGATTAGAACATTTCCTTTAGATTTAGTAGCTAAGAGGCTGCAGAGGAGCGCTTCCGCAGGGAGCGGGCAGCACCCTCTCACATCTTCTACCATCAGCAGTCAGGGAGCCTGTGCACATTCCTCAGGGCACCAAAGTGTGAGCAGCAGAGGAGCATTAGTGCGGGTATGTGGTTAAGTAGGAACATAAGAAACCAAACGCCAAATGTCGCTGCTAAAGACAAAATTCATCAAGAGTACCCGGGGGGCGGTGGGGCAGGTGGAAGCAGAGATGAAGGGTGCAGGGAGCTCCACCTCAGGGAAGTCTGCAGATGGACTGTCGGTGTTTCAGAGCGACGCGTGTGAGGGGTAAGGGGACCACTCCAACAGGGGACTTCTCTGACTCTTATAGTATTTGAAAGAACACGTTATTGGTTCTTGTTTACTTTAGTGGAATTGAAGATGTGGTCAAGTATCTATAAGTTATATGTGACTATTTCCTTTCTAATGAATCATACGACATCTGTTCAAAAAGCAGAAATCATCAAACATATAATGTTTAATTGCTTTAAATTTTTTCCTCTTTCACTCTATTGGGCAAGCTCAATAGAGCATAAACAAAGACAAGAGTTTACTGGACAATAGATTGTCCTATTTCCTAATTCCTTTCTGTGGTCTTTGTAAACTTTGTAGTTGCTGAAAATTCATTTCATTCTTTAAAAATATCATTGTGTCTGTTTTTAATTAAAATTGGCTCATCAGGTGCACAGCATGGATGTAAAAGTAATAGGGTCATTTTTCATCCTGGACTTTTCTAAATGTGTGGTTGGTTTTTGCCCTGAACTGTCTGCCAGGGCTTACTGCAGTCAGCTTATTATTTGTTTGTATTTCACTTCCTCATCCAAAATTGCTATCAGAGTCACCAGGCAGATGGTAGAATTTTCTTTCTATGTAACTTTAGTCATAGCATTTTTATGTAAATGCTTTCAAAAGATTGATAATGATTCTTCTATTCCATAAGAAACTTTAAAATGTTCTTGAAGCATTGGGCTTTAATGTTTTTCTTTTATTTAACAAAGAGAAATACTTGGACACCAATGAGAAAAACTGTCAGTGAATAATGGCTTTAGCTAGTCTAGATCCTTCAAACACATTACTCTTTGCCTTGGAATCTGATTAAAATATGCAGCAAGCTCCTCTTTGAATGGAAGCCAAGTAAAAATAATAAAGTAAATTAAATAAAAGAAAATAAAATATGGAAAAAGCACCCCAGAAACTTGGGGGGTGCCAGAAGAGGATATCACAGTAATTTTCTCCATTCTACTCAATTAATGTCAAGTATACACTGTCAGGTGTCAGTTTTTATTTTACCTATTTCATTTCCTGTCACTTCTAACTAAAAAGTCCTCATGACAGAGCCCCAGGCTACCAGCTTCCTCAATTTCCAAAGCTGCCCAGATGCTCATGGGGCTGCTGGACCCAGGTGTGTCCAGGAGTCCTGTGGTTCTATGGAGCAGTCTTGCTATTTATCTGTGGTCAGCTCTCCTACAAAGTGTCCACCTCAGCCCTTCCCCCCTTCTATAGATGGTCTTGTCTCTAATTTGATGGAGGAAACAGAAGTCATGGACTCGCACTGGGCGCTATTCCCCGACTCCCCACCCTCCGGCTGTGTCCTTCCTGCTCTCCCAGTCAGAAGAGAGGGACTCCCCCGTCTGCTGCAAATGCACCAGCCATGTGCTCTCTCTCCTTTTTCCTCTGAGAATTATTCCGCCTGTGACCCTTCTGTCCACTGTGTGCTCATCCTTTCTGCTGGAAGTCAGTGTTCCCATGGCCTAATCTCTAGGCAGAGAAGGACATGCAGGGTGGCCTGAGCTCCAGCACCACTCTCCTCCCCACTGGAGTCCTCGCTGACATCCCCACCTTCTCTCTACACAGGTGCTGAGACTGAGGACAAGATGCTGGGGTCCCCAAACTCCACTGATTGCAGGAGGTAACTTAGGAGCTTGTTCACATTTCTATTCCATCTTTGGTTGGCTATGGTAGAACCCAGAGATGGACAGTTTTGATCATCACTCTGGCAGCTTTGAAGCTGAGCTCAAGCTCAGGTTTTCTCAGACATCGCTCAGTCTTTCCAGCTGCTGCTTTTAATGGATGTTGAATGAATCTCTGCAAGGTAGGGAGTGTTGTAAGCATGACTCTTCATTATAGAGAATGCTCTGGTAACATTTTCTTTCCACAAAAGCCTTCTCCCCACTTCCTTTTCTCTGAGCTACTGAGAGAGAAGCAATCACATCAACTTCTTTCTTGGATAATGACATTTTCAAGGTTGTAAAGTCCCCACTTTCTATTTTGTTTACAGATGACTTCTTGTGTATAGACACTGCCATTTCTGCAGAACAGGAAGTCGCCTTCAATCCCGTGGAAACAAAGAACTATCTTCTCGGAGTTACTGCTTGACTCTCCCCTGTGAACTGTGTGAAGATGACTGGATTTTATAGGAAAGATCTCAACGTTTTCAGTTTTATGAAGTTACTTTGCTAGTGGAAAAGTCTGATAAATCCTTTTTCTTTATGCAATGTATTTAATACAAAATAATGTTCTGAGGGTTGAAGTGCAGTGGAAAACAGATTGTCCTTTAAGAACCCCAAAATTTCAGGGGGAGAAGGAAACTCAAAAGATTTTGGGGATTTCGTGGATTTACTCCTGATAATGTGTTATCTTTTTGTCATTACATTATGTACACACATGCGTAAAAGACCCCAGCATTTCAAAATAAAATTTGATGAAAGATTCCTAAGTTCCTATTTTTGTGCTTTGAGTACAGCCACTTTGAAAGCAACTGATCGTTTTTGCAATTGAGCTTATCCAAACTAACACACCACAGGCTTACTCAGCTAAAATAAAGAGAAAAATCTCCCTGAATGTCACACTTCTGCTGTGTCTTCCAGTAATGTAGAAATCAGATCACCTGGGTGAGGGTGGAAGGGGAATGGGGAAAGCAAAGTTAAGACTGCCAAGGACTCTGAATCTCATATTCACACAAACCTCAGACTGCAGATCTGAGGCCTGCACTAACTGAGCACGAAGCTGCACCCCTCACCGGTAGGGGTCTGACCTGGTTCATGTCCCCACAGGGTAGACCTGAGTCTACCTTGGGAGGGTTTCTGGGTCAGGTGGAAAACTGGCCTGGGGAATGGGACTCTGACAAGTAATCCCCTCTCAGAGCAGGCACTTGCTTAGCAGCAAAACAGTGTTAAAAGACACACCTTATAATTATTCCAGCTAAATAAAAAATATTGGCTCATTATTGGAAGATCAAGGTGAAAATTAAACAAGCTAGTTCATTTTCCCATTCTTCAACACCATTTGGAAGTTTGAAGAAACTTTTCCACATTGCCGCCTCTGTAGATGAAGAGTTTGTCACACTGAGTCTCAGTGACGGGAGCGGCCCAGGCTCGTTATGCCCTCTGGGGACGCTCACCTACACATGGGTGTTTTGGGACATATCTAATACGCGTTCCACACTCTTTAGCAGCAGATAGAGTTGCACAGTTGTACCAATCATTAACAATGATGTGATCGGTGATGGACAATTCTGCATCGTTCCCTGGGTGAAGTTCAGGGGACACACACGTATAAAACCCAATCCCTTCCAAAAGAGAGAGGACTCAAAGCCGCAAACTGCAACCATTTAATGAATCCAGGGGCCAGGTCTTAGCCCCCAGAAGGGAGTGGCTGCTCAGGAGGGTGGCACACTTGTAGAAGTCTGCCATCAACAAACTCCAACCCACACTTAGGGAAGTCAGTAACCATTAAGCCGCTGGGAAAAAATGAACGGAAATTTTTGTTTCAGTGAATGACACTAGAGAACAGCATTTCGGCTCTGAGATAGTGCAGAGCCGCACAATGAGCCAGACATGGGGTCAGCGCAACCATTCACTGAGGAGTGAGAACAGCATGCTGGCTCGGAAACCCACCGGAGGATTAGGAGGGGTGAAGGAGGCGGCCCTGAACTCCTCCCTGGCGGGCGCAGTAACACACAGTTGTTGAGAGGAGAGGTCTGAGCCTTGAGCTGGGGAAGAGTGGAGAGTCACAGAGGGCGTGGTCGGGGACCGAGAAGCAGGAATGTCAGGCCAGACATGGCTGTCAGGACAGACATGCCGGAGGGGCCACCCGCCCGGGAGGAGCTTGGGGCGCTGACAGGCCGTGAGAAGAGGATGGGAGGATGGTAGCAGCTGAGGCCCGAAGCCGGCGGATTTCTCCGGGTCTGGGGATTTGCTGTGCAGGCGCGCGTGCTCATAGGTCAGGTGTTCGCGCAGCGCCCACCACGAGAGAAACGCGACAAGCAAGTCTCGGGGACTCCACTGTCGCTGAGACTCTCCCTGGACCTTTCAGGGGATGTCCTGGAAATCCCATTTCATGTTCTGGAATCCATCTCCATTGGTTTACTTCAGTTCTTGCATTTGAGAAAAGCACTTTGGGATTTTGGCGACCCAGGGCTCTGCGTCTCCCGATGGTGCTGGGACAGGACAGCGAGGACTGGTGGTCTGGGGGCAGCAGCGGCCAGCGGGGTCTCCCGACCTCAGAATTTATGAACAGGAGGGGCGTCCACTGGGGCCTGTGAAAGTGCCTAGGGAGGGAAAGACTGGGGGGCTTCTGTGGGAACAGATAGCTCTGTACCCTAAACTCCGAGTGAAGACTCATGACGGCCCTAATTATGTCTGTGGTTACCCAGTGTCAGGCCCTCTGCCTGCGTAGCTGAGCTTCCAAAAATGGGAGTAAAAATCAGTGAAAGTCGACTTACTGGAATTCAATGAACATGATTAAATTAGGCTTCTGTTCCTTAGGATTCTGCTTAGGGTGGCTGGTGTGAAAGGGGAAGCAGGATTTTAACAAGAAAAAAGGATTTGGAAGGCGAAAGATTTATGAACCCATTCTAACCTGTAAGATGATATTTCTAAAGCACAAAATGGTTCACTTAAGAATTATTAACAGTGTCAGGAGAGAACAAATCATTTGTAAGGAAGACCGTAATTTTTACATAACATTTTTTTGTATTTTCTAAAAGGAAAAATCTATGAACATGGAAAATTAAAGTGTCTGAACATTTCTAAATAAATAATGAAAGCTTCTGTCAGCTTTTCTTCTCTGGGTTTTGTTCTTGTTTTTAAAAGAGAGCGGAAGAGAAATGCCTTTTATCTCAGAGAAAATTTTGTGTTCTTTGGGCTCAACTTCCACGTTTGGCTTTTGCTCAGCACCAACAATCACTTTGTTCTCTCCGTATTCATGTGTGTGTGTGTGTGTGTGTGAGGGAGAGAGAGAGAGAGAAAGTCCTGACTTGGGGGCTGTTCTCCCCTTTGTTTCTTCTGTGTTTCTCCACAGAGGTTTCTTCCATCTTACTCTTACTGTTCTTGTGAATCTGAGTGAAGTTAAATTACTTAAAGAATTAGGAAGAACTTCCAGTGTCAAGGGTTTCTCTTAAGGCATATGCTACACAATTTTTGGAGGATAATTGCTTCAGATTAAAAAGAAATTCTAAATGAAAATAAGATAAAAAAATATAAAACTTTTAGATACAGTTTCAGCCGGTCCCGTAGGACTGTCCCTAAATGAGAAGCTGCTTCCCCGCTCTGCTGTGGAAGTCTGGGGCTGACTGGGAGCCGGAAGGCCCAGTGTGACCAGGCCTGCTGGAGAGGTGAGGCGCCGCCCTCTCATCCCGGAAGCCTTACTGTGTGTGTGTGGGGGGGGGGAGGGGTGAGGCACAAGGCAGAAGCAGCTCTTGGGCTCTTCAGGAGGACATCTCGGCATGTCTGCACATTCTGCTGTGCTCTGCTGCACTCCGAAATCACTTATTATCCTGCAGTTCCCAGCCCCTGTTCTCTCAAGCCTTTCTCCAGCATTGCCCAGTAGCTTTAATAGGAGAAACCAGTGCCTAGAAACTGTCCTAGATGTGTGGCAGCATTGACAGTGCCACCACTTCCCTCCTGTGCCTTCTATTTTGAGGACTCTGCCGGGGGCTGGAGGAGTACAGAAATACTTGGGCAGCACAATTTTAGGCTCCTGGAATCCTGCTTCCTCCTTACAGACCACTCCTCCCTGCTCCTCCTTGTCCTCCCTGCTCCTCCTTGTCCTCCCTGCTCCTCCTTGTCCTCCCTGCTCCTCCCTGTCCTCCCTCCTCCTCCCTGTCCTCCTGTCCTTCCTCCCTGCTCCTCCTTGTCCTCCCTGCTCCTCCCTGTCCTCCCTGCTCCTCCCTGCTCTTCTTTATCCTCCCTGCACCTCCCTGATCCTCCCTGTTCCTCCTGTCCTTCCTCCCTGCTCCTCCTGTCCTCTCTGCTCCTCCCTCATCTTTCAAAGTTCTGTGAGCCCTCTGCATAGGGCTTCCCTCCCCCCATGACTGGCCATGCAGGAGCCCACAGAACTCCAGAAACTGTGAGAACAGATGTGTGTCATGCTTCTCTGTTAATTTTGCCTAATTTATTGCTCACCAAGAGATAAATTCATTCACTTAATGAAAAATAAGTGGGTAAAATCACAAAGAAAATCTAATGATAAATACATGATTCTCTTTTCTTCTTCTTTGTTTTAGACACAGTGTCATTCACTCTGTTGCTCTGGGTAGAGTGCTTTGGTGTCATCATAGGTCACAGCAACCTCAAACTCTTGGGCTCAAGCCATCATCCTTCCTCACCCTTCAAGTAGCTGGGACTCTGGTCACCTGCCACATTGCTTGGCTAGTTTTTCTATTGTTAGTAGAAACAGGGTCTCACCCCTGCTCAGGCTAGTCTCAAACTCCTGAGCTCAGGAGATTCACCCACCTCAGCCTTCCAGAGTGTGGTATTAGAGACATGAGCCCCTAATCCCCAGACTTCTCTTTTCTTATTTCGTTTGTGATTGATGAGCATAGGATTTGGGTTCCAAGACCTGTCTTGGCTGCCACTTTCTGCAGTGAGGCTTAAATGTATGTTCAATACTTAACCTTTTATTAAGTCTGTGCCGTCAGAAGGTGATTCTCATTTTCACAGCCACTGCTCACAGGATTGTCTTAAATATTGAATTAAATGACCCATTCAGACATGGTGTGGCATGGTACGTGCTCTCCACTGGGACTGTGCCCTGCCAAGAACTAACTGCTGTGCAGCTGTGGTCAGTTTGGGTAATATCTCTGTGCCTCGTTTTCTAAAAGAATATATTTACACTACCGCTCAAAGTGTCTACAGAAAATGTTAGTCCTCAAAGTAGACCTGTCCATACAAAACTTTATACATACAAATAGAAACTCAGCAATTTTGCAGGGGGAGAGGGACCCTACAACCAAGGGAATGATTATTCTACTTACAAAAGGGCCAATCCATCACTTAATATCAGTTTATAAGGAGTCCAGGCAAGGGCTAGTGGGTACTTTGCTCAGGTCTCACTGGGCTGCGATGAAAGTGCCCACCTAGTTGTGTTTCCAGCTAGAGATTTTTATTCTTCCAGGAGTATTTAGTTAACCGAACTCAGCACTTTGCATTTGTAGGACTGGGTTGAAATATAAATACATAAAACAGAAACGAACTCATTTTCTCCCACAATGAGTTTGAGAATTAGTGACTTGGATTTCTCCAGGCTTGTGTACAATTCTAAGATTTCATAAATTTTAGTATTTCATTTCTCTGGTAAGTCTGAGTTTACACAGTATTTTTATTCCATACTCCTTCTTGCCTCATTCTAAGAAGAGCTGCAGGAGTGGGATTCTTTGTCTCTTGTCTAATCCACAGATGAGTAGATTTTGGTTTAGGTTCTCCAGACCTGGAGCACTGGCACCTCTGCACTTGAGAACTCAAAAGTTTGTGATTTTTATAACCTGAAAATGCAAGGTTTCAGATGAAAACACTTATGTCCAAATTATATACTTGAAGTTCAAGATAAAGGTGATTACAATCAATTCATGGAGAAATCTAATAGTGAACAACCTTTGACAGACTCAGTCAATGCTCAGACCTTGTTAGTGCTAATGAATACCCCCTGAAGAATAAAAAAATTAGCAGCATTGCTGGTGTTCACACCTAAAGACTGATTTCTCAAAAAGGGCTTTGCACCTCGCAAGAGATTTTCAGAAATGAGCCACACACTATTCTTTGAAATGGGTAATTGATCATTAGCTGCTGATATCACTTGTTATTTCACAGACAATGAAGGTTTTTCAACATTGTAAAAGTTCAAATTGCAAAGAGCACATGTACAGTGGAGTGTGGGTCTGGCACAAAGATGCTTGTCTGAACACGTTCCCTGACCTTGACACTATATATCTGAGTTGTTATTGCAGAAAAAATTCCTCATGTAGAATTGGATTGCTTTAGCTGCCCGTGTTTCCTGTGTGCTTTATTATTAGGATCAAAACCCTGATAACCACAGTATTGCTCTGGGAACAATCAGGTCATTCAAAGGCTAAACTAACAGCTAACACAAATATGAAATAAGGATAACATTTTACATATATTTTCAAAGTCTCTCTAACATCAGAAATATAATCTGTACATTTTCCTATGAGTGGATCAGTTTTCTGACAGGTGATAAAACAAGAAGAAAAACAGGAAAATGAGAAGTCATTTGATAACGTGTATCATGTTTATCTATGAACTCCTTTGTTAGTGAACATGGGAAAGAGTTTCCATCATATTTATGTTCACCTCTTTTGAAATAATCTTTTCTTAATGTTCCCTCTAATAATTTTATTATACGTGATTTTTCACATATTTTCTGCAAATCTTTATTGAGAGGACTTTAGCAACTATAGAGCAGTTGAAAAACCAGAACAAACAGGAGCAGGGGCTGCCCATGAGTTGCCTTGAGATGATGCAATTCTTATTCCAAGACTGTGGAATGGCAGAGAGTGGTGCTCACCAAGGCTAAGGAAGTGAGGGCTCAAACCCCTCACAGCGCTGGCATAAAGATAGAGATATTGACCTATAGAACTGAACAGAGAATCCAGAAGTGAAACCATCCCCAAATTCCCATCTGATCTTTGACAAAGCAAACAGAAGCATAAGGAATCCCTATTCAAAAAGTGGTGCTGAGAGACAGGTTAACCACCTGGAAAAGACAGGACCTGCACCTCTCACCACTCATAAAAATTTACTCAGAATGGACAAAAGATTTAAACCTAGGACACGAAACTTTAAAAATTCTAGAAGAACATATGAGAAAAACTCTTAATGATATCTGCTTAGGGAAAGAATATAAATTCCTCTATAAGAATACCCCATTGGTAATTGCAGCAACAAAAAAAAGAAAAAAGGGAGATGATCAAGTTAAAAGATTTCTGCACAACCAAGGACACAACCAGCAAAGCAAACAGTCAGCTTACAGAATAGGAGAAGATATTTGCATACTACACATCTGACAAAAGGCTGATACCCAGAATCCACAAAGAACTTAAGCAACTCAGTAATAAAATATCAAACAACCCCATTAAAAATTAGACAAGAGACATGAACAGAAAGTTTTCTTATGAAGATAAACCAATAGCCAACAAACACATGAAAAAAATGCTCCTCATCTCAAATCATCAGGGAAATGCAAATGCAAACCCCACTGAGATATCACCTAATCCCGGTGAGAATGACTCACATCATAAAGTCCCTGAAGCAGATGCTGGTGTGTATGTGGAGAGAAAGGAAACTCCTATGTTGTGTGTGGGGCTCAGAACGAGTGGAAAGTAGTGGAGACCCTCAAAGAACTAAAAGCAGACCCACCATTTGGTCCTGCAATCCCACTACCAGGCATTTACACAAAGGAAAAAAAAAGACTTATTTTTTTTTTGAGACAGTCTCACTCTGTCACCCTGGATAAGTGCTGTGGCATCATAGCTCACAGCAACTTCAAATTCCTGGGTTTGAGTAATTCCCTTACCTCAGCAAGATGGGACTATAGGTACCCGCCACAACCCTTGGCTACTTTTCCTGGTTAGTTTTTCTATTTTTAGTAGAGATGGGTTTCACCCTTACTCAAGCGGGTATCGAACTATTGAGCTCAGGCGATCCACCCGCCTAGCTTCCCAGAGTGCTAAGATTACAGGCACGAGCCACTGCACCCAGCTGAAAAAAAGACATATTGGCTCGGCGCCTGTGGTTCAATCGGCTAAGGCGCCAGCCATGTACACCTAAGGTGGCGGGTTCGTATCCCCAGCCCGGGCCCGCCAAACAACAATGATGGCTGCAACCAAAAAATGGCCAGGCGTTGTGGCGGGCGCCTGTGGTCCCAGCTACTTGGGAGGCAGAGGTAGGAGACTCGCTTGAGCCCAGGAGTTGGAGGTTGCTATGAGCTGTGATGCCTTGGCACTCTACCCAGGGGGATAGCTTGAGGCTCTGTCTCAAAAAAAAAAAAAAAAAAAAGACCTATTAACACAAAGGTGCTTGTGCTCCAATGTTTATCCTAGCACAATTCATAACTGGAAAGATGTGGAAACAACCCAAATGCCCATCAACACACGAACAGATTAATAAAATATGGCATATGTATACCATGGGATATTATTCAGCCATAAAAAATGGAGATCTAGTATTTTTTATCACAACCTGGATGAAAGTAGAGACCATTCTTCTCCTAAGTGAAGTATTGGAAGAATGGCAAAATAAACACCACATGTAGTCAAAACCAAATTGCAACTAGTTGATCAACACCTATGTGCTCACAGGGAAGCAAAATTCAATGAAATTCAAGTAGGGAAAAGGGTGAGAAGAGGGTGAGTAAACTTACACTCAGTGGGCACATCGCACGGGCATAGAGCACACTTTGTGGGTGAAGGACACACCTGCATTCTGACCTTAAACTTACAAAAGCATACTATGTAACCGAAATATATGTATCCCCATCATAATCTGAAATTCAAACAAAATAAAAAATAAATAAATAAATAAAGAAAGAAAACACTCAGGGGAGCCTGGAGGAAGCGGGTGGTCAAGGTAGGGGGAGCAAAGAGGGAGAAATGTAATTCTTTCACTTTTCTATGTTTTGTCAGTTGCCGCTGGATGGAGACAGTCTGAGAAGCAGAAAGAAGCTGCCAAAGTCATCTCTTCCCAACAGAAGATCTGCTTTACGGACATAAGAACTTCCACTGAGGAGCGAGGCCCGGCTGCCGCTCTCTGGAGAGGGAATGTCCCTCCAGTGCTTACACTGCGGTGCCAGCCCCTCATGGTGAGGGCTGCCTTCACGAGCCCCTGCTGCCTTGCAGTTTCTAGTCGAGTAAGATTCCCCCGGGAGCTGGAGATGCTGTGGCTGATCTTTAACAGTGCACAGGAGGGAGAAACCTAAAGAAACTCAAAGTCAAGGCTAAACAAAACACAATTGGCCATCTTTGTGGTCTAGCTGTAACCTGTTCATTGTAGATATTAATTAGCACTGTTAATTAGTTCTAATGTCAAAGAGCAGATATTAAAATGCATAGTGGGAGAATCCGTTATTTCTCTCTGTTTCAAAGGCCTAACAGTAAAGCCCCTAGAGGCTGAGCATAATTGCGACATTAATTCAGCTTATCAAAGGCCACTGGAAACATGGCACTTGCTTTACTAACAATTCAAAGGATTTTGGCGCTACACTTGGCGTTAATTGCCTTGAACTGGCCCAACGCATCTGGCTGTCCACAAACCATTGTGCTGTTCTTCAGATGGGTCAGTCTCACCATATGGACCATTGTTTCAGCTGAACACTGGTTTGGGGGAGTCTGTGTTTCTGAATTGATCCAATATTGAGTACAGTTATTTGTCAAAATAACCGCAAATTTAGCTGTTCTAAAGCTGAACAGCCTCTTTTGGAAGAAGCAAAATCACCAAAGGGGAAAAAATCCCCCTTGAAAACTTTAGACCATCATCATTTTATGTGATAAGAAAGAATGACATTAAATTTAAAGCTGTATTGAGAGGTAAAATTCAAAGGCATATGTTTATTTACAAAATTAAGCCCTCCGTTGGCATAAACAATATCATGAGTGCAACAGTGGTCCCTTTATGGCTTAAAAATTATACTCTCTGATATCAACAAAAGCAAAAGAGACAGAGCAAGAGGAAGCTGGAGTGGGAGGAGGAGGCGCATCAGAGCACACTACCGTGCTGAGGGGGTCACACAAACAAGGAATATCGGGGGGCCTTCCCAGATAATGGCCTTTACAGGAGAAAATGTGGCTTTATGAGCACGGATGTTGTGCTGAGAGCAGATGCTTCAGTTTGTCTATGTTCTGCTATCACAAGGTTTTAGAATCCTCCACTGCAAAACGGTGTTCTCTTTAAGTAGGTTTTAATGGTAACCAGCAATGAGCATTGTAATCTCCCCTCCTCACAGGATGCTTAATTGAACAATCTCCCAGACAAAGGCATCAGCACACATTCAGCAAAGGCATCGGTACACATTCAGGGCTTAAGGACAGGATGAGTCCCTGATTTCAAGTCAAGGGCAGGAAGGGATGGAAGAGTGGTGGTGGGTGGAGACAGGAGGGGGTGGAGATGTGGTGAGGGGGGTTAAGTCTGCAGTTATTCAAAGCTCATGCCCACATTGCAGTCTCATGCCCTTGCATGCCATCCTGCTGAGGTAGGCACCAATTTATGGACAGGGAAGCATAAGCGAAAAGAAAGTAGGAACTAACTCAGTGTAGCTCGACTGAGCCCCAGCTCCCTCTGCTGTCAGGGAATAGAGGAAACCAATGTGCTGCCTTTTTACAAACTCCAGGTGTCCGTCGAAGTCCATGAGTCCCATTATCTAATTAATGACAGAGAGGATTGTTTTGAGCCAGCTATTCTAAAACAAAAGCCATCCTTTCCAGTAGGTGTCCTGCAAAGTGAAATGCCATGTCACCAGCAAGCCTGTGACAGGGGATGTGTCCTGTTGGCTGGTGGCACCTTGAGACCCCTTCTCTACATGTGTTTTATTGACCATTGTGGGGGCCAGGATGGGGATTGGGAATGTATACTTGTAGAGACCATTCTATTCCTATATTTTGGTGTTCCTTGTCTTTGGTAAAGACCTTGACACTGCCACTTTGCAGTGGCAACAGAACCAGAGCCTCCCCTCCCCTGCCGGCGTGCCCGCCTGTGGGAGCACAGATGAGGCAGGGACATTTCCCTAACATGTCTGCTGTGTGCCGTGTGCAGGCTGGGGCTGCAGAGGACGTGTGCAGTGGGGCCCTCTGGCCTGCATGTGCAGGTGGCTCTTAGATAAGGGAGAAAGAAGACGGACAAGAAGTAAATGGAGAACAGTGATTTGAAAACAGACCTCACAGCCACAGGAAATTGGTCGATGGGATGATTTTCCACATTAAAATATATAAATTGAACTTTATCACAGCGGTCCACAGCTTAAACTTCGAAAGTGCTCCAAGATACTATGAGAGGAAAAAAGAAAGAAGGAAAGAAAAAGCAGCCACTGCATTGCTGGAGAAAAATATTCCAATGGACAGAGAGAAAAATTCAGGGAGGGGAGTCACGGAGCAAGAGGCACTGGAAGGAAGAGCTCTGGGACAGGGGCCTTGGGCAGCTTCAGAGGACAGGGACAGCAGGGGCCCTCTGTCAACCAACTCCGAAGACCTACAAGTCCTAACAGCTCCCCCAGCTCTCAGGACTGTGCATGCCTCAGCTCTTTTTGTCTCCCAAAGACCCTCTGCCAGGGGCTAGTCTAGCCTGGGTCTCTAAGGCGAGGAGGCTGAGCTGACAAGCTGGCCCCTTGCTGGACTCGGCCGGCTTCAGCCCAGCCTCAGACACAGCCCGGATGCTGCTGCCTTACACGCTCTGGTTTTGTGGCTCCTGACTTTGCTGAGGGGACTGACACCTGAATCCCTCCTCACGCAGGTGTCACATGTGCTAGTCCCTGGGCAGCTTGCATCCTGGCTGTTCCTCTTCCATCTGGGTCATTGCTGCTCCTCTGTCTTCTCTCCATGTCCTGGGCTCTCCTCACAGCTCTGCTGGGGGGACTCACAGCCCCCATTATCCAGGCAATGCTTTTCCCACCCTCTGTTGATGTTCCTGTCTGTCCCTGTGGGTGACCTCAGTGGGCTAAATTCTCATGTAGTTTTTAGCTAGTCAGTCTGCCCATTTCACTTGGGGTCTGGGGGGCTCCAGTTTCATACTCATGGTCAAACTACTTTTTGGTGACAAAGACATGAGCTGGTACAATGCAGATAGTCCTCAGTGATGCTCCCTGAAAGTCCTATTCCTGTTGCTCTGAGCTCTAGGTCTGTGTAGGAGAATCGGACATCACCAGAATGTGCAGACATTGCAGTTGATGAACAGGCTTTCTGAGGGAGCATGTGCTTTGTGCCTAATGTGCAGGTGGCCTGCAGGACAGATTCTGCTAAACCCAGGTGTCCCTAGCTGCCAGGACATAACATTTGTCCCTGTGCCAGTCTCAGCCTTGTGGTACTAAGGGAGCCCCACTTTGGTCCTGCAGATGAGAGGTTGAGCCCCTTCAGGTCAGGGTTACCTGTGGAGATTGTGTCCAGGCTGGGGACAGCCCTGCGGGGAGGTGATGGAAGCTGACAGTGAGAATGCAGAGGTGATGAGAACTGGCACTCAGGATTCAGAGGTGATGAGAGCCGACACTGAGAATGCAAGCCTGAGAGTCAACATGGTCAGAGCGGTCACTGTGGAGCCCAGAAGCAGAGCTGGGGCCCAGTGGAACCGGGGAAGATGTCCTCCTGGTGGCGGGGGGTGGGGGGTGAAAGGATGGAGCAGTCAGGCAGAAGAGAAACGGAGGAGAACAAGAACAGGCAGAGATGGCGATAAGGGGACAGTGAAGTGGTGTTAAAATACACACCTGCTTGGGTCTCCTGGAGCATTGCTGGAGGCAGGCCCTGGCTGTCCTCCCTGGACAGTGGAGCCAGCTTGGCAGGACAAGCAGCATGGGTGACTCAGATCCCAGGCTTCCCATAGTTCTGGCTCAAGTGAATTCAGAGCTTCCATGCAATGACCAAGTGACTCAGGACAGGGGAACAGCCTCTTCTTAGAGCTGCAAGGGCTGCCAAAGTCATGGGGGCAGGTGTGGGGCAGCAGGCAGTGAGGTACAAGGGCATCCAGTCGGTCACCAGCACAAGGAGCTGGGCCAGTCGCATTGGTGGAGAATCAGACACGACGGCTTTAGACCTAATGGTAAAAATGCCCAATTGTTTCACGCATCCACAGCCTGCTATCACCCTACAAATGCCACAGGAAAAAACGCAGTGGAGCCCTTCCAGTGCCGAGGCCACCTTCTGCGTGGGCTGCTCCCTCTGGGACATAATGGGCTGCTGTGAGCAGGGCACTACGCACATTCCCATTATCCTGGCTCTGATTTTCACTTTTATTTTGGGAACATAGAAGCACAATGTGGGGGCCTTTGCTCTCTCCACTCCCATGATGTCCCACCAAAAGAAATGTGAAACCACCCCCCACCCCCACCCCAGGTGGTTTCAGGGTCATTTTCTTTTTCCAATTAATGGCACAATCACTAAGAACTGCAATCACAAATACCTGCCATGACCTCATCAGGGGTATTTTTTTTTTCTTTTTCATTTAATCGACTGTAATGGAAAATCACAGATGCTGAAATCAAGTGTTGGCAAGGGCAGAGTGGAAAAGCTTTTATTCCTCCTCTTCAAGTAGACTCTAATTGTGCTGCCTAATGCTGCATAATCATCTCCTTGGTGACAGTCAGCTAACAAAGTTGTTTCGTGATCTTTAAATCTGTTTTTCAAAACTCCTGAACCATAACCGGGTAATTGCCCACCCTGCATAATCAACATGGTGATTGGCGGAGGGGATGAACACAGAATTACAGGACATCAGGGTGGCCTGCATATGGGTTTGCCTGAGTCCTGCAGATAACAGAATTGTACAGATAGGGCTTTTAGGAAAATCTCCCTCTTCCAAAATACAAGTCTAAAGTATCATAAACTTTTATTGATTGTTCACTAGTTTTGAAAACCATGCGTGTAACAAAATATTTTTTCGTGTATGCTATTTGATTCTCACCGCAAGTGACTGAGGTAGGAACCTCCTCTCACTGGCAATTTTATAGATGAGATAATAGATTCAGAGAGATTAAATGTCTGGTCATTGTAAGGAACTAAACTAGTGAGTACTGAGAATTAAAAGAAAATCTGTCCTAGTCCACTTAGAGTGTTACAACAAAAATACGGTAGCCTGGGTGATTTGAACAACACACTTATTCTCACAGTCTGGAGACCATGAAGTCCAAGGTCAAAGTGCTGACACATTTGGTGTCTGGTTCATTGATGCGTCGCCCCTGCTGTGTCTTCACGGGAGAAGAGGTGAGGCCCCTCTGGGGCCTCTTTTTTATAAGGGTACTAATCCCATTCCTGAGGGCTCCGTTCTCCTGACATAATCACCCCCTAAGCCCATTTCATTGGAGGATAGGATCGCAACACAGGAATTTTAGGGAGAAGCCGACATTCAGCCCCTCACAACGCCTAAGGCATCAGACTTCTAATTTCTGGGTATTTCTTCCAAATTGGGAGAATCAAAAGAGAAAAAAAAGAACATTCATTCACTCTATCTTCACCGGGAATTTTTACTTTACTCCGTCCTGTGTACCCTCTCAGGGTTTTCTGAAAAGTGAAAAGACTATTAAAAGGCTCAGGTGAGTCCAAGCTGTGAAGCAGCTGGCACCTCTGTGTGCCAGGAGGGCTCTCTCCTGTGTAAATATTGAGGCACATCTGAGCCAAGGGCTGGAGAAAGCCAGCGTTCCGAGAGCACGCCCTAAGGAAAACCTCTTCATTCAGAGTTTCCTTTGATACAAGAATCAAGCCTTTATTCTCAAGGATATTATTGCAGCTGTTTTCATTTTAAGAATCCAGCAATGAAAGAATTAGGCTATATGAGATTAATAGCTTTGAGAAAATTGGCTTAGACTACATATGGTTCTTTTATTGACAAACCAGCTATACTGCTATTCCAGGTACTTAGGTAAGATTCTTAAAAATAGCATAAAGGATGTTTGAAATTCTTCCTTTGCTGCCTTTTCTGAAGACCCCACTGTACCCAGTTTGAGCATCAGAAACTGACACACCCAGACCAGATGAAGCCCAAGGTGTGTGGGATGACTCTCCTGGCAGGACCCATGTGCTGACCTCAGTTTTCACTGAATGCTCTTGTAGGAAACATCCTTTGAGGTATTGAAACTTGTGATAGCAGGAAAATATTGTTTGTGAAACTTTCTATATAGGAACTCAGGAGAGATGATCGTCATGAGTCTATCCCGGGAACCATTGTCCCTTGATTTAAATCATTTGTTGGCTACCATCTAGCAGAAAATATTAAATATAAATCAGGGGCAACTCAGGGACTAATTTGTCAGCTGTTGTTGCTCAGATGTGTACTGAACCCTCAGTGAAATACATCATTGCCTGGACCTACTGTTACAATTTCCAACTCTGTATGCCCAGAGGGTATATTTGGCATTACTCTATCACTCGCTTGCAGGATTGGTAAGAGTCACCAGACACCCAAGACCTCAGGAAAATAAAGGGTTAGTCTGCATGGCTGCCTAGCAGCAGCCTGAGAGGAGCAGAGCACACAGGGCCCACACTGAGACGGTGGGAGGCCTGTGCAGAGCCTGGGTAGAAATGAGGCTGAGAGGACCCCAGGTCACTACAGCCCAGGGTCCAGGGCAATGAGGGACCAGCATGTGATACAGACACATGGCTGTAGCTCAGGTCAGAAAGGGAGAGGGGAGTTTACAGCAGATGTTGGAGCCATGGAAGGGACTCCTCCAGGCAAAAAGGCCAAGGGGGAGAGACAGACAGATGGAGCATCAAAACTACTAGACTACCAGGAGCCTCAAGCTTATGGCACCCATATTCCTGGGCAGTCTCCTATCCACATACAAACTGGGCTCCACACTGTTTAGCTTCCAAGACTGAGTACCCTCAGGGTGGTATGGCCATAGACCCAAGGGGAAGAAATATTCTCTACTTATTCCTTTTCATCCCATAATCTCTCACTAGCAGCTGTGATCGGCCAAACTTTCCCTGAAAACCTGAGGAAAATGAAATGACACAGAGCCTGGAAGGGGAAGATTAGGGAAGGGACTTAGAGGAAATGGGTGTTCTATGAACAAGATCCTGGTTGACTCTGCTGCAGACCTGCCCCTGAGTTGTCACCATTTACACAAGAGGAAAGGGGGCCAAGGAGATTGAGGAGACAAAAACACAGAGGGAGGACCCCTCCTACATCAAGGGAGTTTCGTGTCCCTGGCTACCGTGTAGAACCTCAGGACACGACTTCTGCTCCTGCCTCCAGGGAAGGCAGTGGGCTTACCTCCCGTCCCTGACTCAGGACTCCCCTCTTGGAGAGTTGCTTCTGTTCCAGTAAACTGTGTCTGGCAACCTGCTTGGTGACAGTCCCATTTCTCAAACAAAGAAACAAACATAAAAATTTTCTAAGCATGTCAGAAGTCTTCCTTAATTCTTTTCCACCTCAAACTATTATCCCACCTCTCTCCCCTATTTCATATGAATTTTCTCTCCTTGCACCCAACTTGCTTTCTGTAATTCTCCAGATGTAAATACATTTGCTAAAGTTGTGTTTGGCTTCTTATTCAAATGCTATTTTCCTGATGATTGAACTTTTCTCATAGCTACCATCAGAAACACATAGTCAACGAATATTAAACTATATTACTGGAAAGAGCATCTCTTCAGAATTCTAAAATTGATTTGTGAGTGATTTTATATGAATATATAGCAGGCAACTCAAATTCAGAATGCCTAATGCCAGGGGTTTCTCAACCTTGGTGCAGTTTGGACCATGTAATTCTCTGTGGAATACTGTAGGACATAGATTAATGGTGTGTGGATTGTAACATAGTGTGTTTCAGTGGCACTCCCCTGTCACCCCAGATGTGGTACCCCAAAATGTCTCCAGATATTTTTATATGCCCCTGAAGAGTAAAATCACTTCTTGTGTAAAATCACTGCTTAATATTGAATTTATCTCCATATCTATAATGTTAATAAATTAATAAATTTGTTGCTTATAATATTGTTAATGACAATACTGACTTCAACATCTTTAAGATTTGAAACTATTCCATGATTGTATCTCCTCCATCTTCTTTAAATTTTATTTCCAACCACTTAACAAATCATTTAAATAATATCTGAATAGTGCCTCTCAAACTTATTCCTGGTTTTACACTTTTGTACTTAGGTCACATCCTCATCTGGACTATTGCAGTGGTATGACATCTATATTCCCTGCTTCTGGTTTTCACTCACATTCATTTATTTTCTGCACGGCCCTCAGAGTCCTTTCTCTGGAGCACACATTAATGACTCGCCTCATCCTCAGATTGCTGCAATGGCTGCACCACGTCTGACACCCACAGCACCTCCTCAGCTAGTGACTGGTACACACACCTCTCCCTTTATTTAAAACATATTTACTAATTGTCAGGCACTGTTCTAGATTTTTTGGATCTACTAGTGAGCAAAACTGATAGAAAATTGTTACCTCATGGTTCTTACAACCAAGTAAGGCAGAGAAAGAGTACATAAATATTATAAATAACTTATAGAAAATATCAAAAGGCAATATGTGCTATGGAAAGATAAAGTCTAGGGAATGCTGACATGAGCATGTGTTGCCAATGTTAAATGTAGTGGTCATGAAAATCATCGCTGAGAAAGGGGCATTTGAGCAAAGGCCAAAAGAAAAAGGAAAAGAGGTGCGTGCAGATGCTCAGGAAGAGGGGAGACAAGGCAGCACATGCTGAGGGCCTGGGCTGGGGCTGTGTCTGCAGCATGAGAGAGAGCTACGAGGCCAGCAGAGCCAATCAGATCTAGAGGTGGAAAAGCAGGTGAAATGTCAGGATTTGGGAAGGGCTGGGAGAAACTTAAAGCTTTTTAGACAACTTTGTCTTACAAAGGGTGAATGCCTCTGCACTCTGTTGAAATGGGAAGCCACAGAAAGGCTATAAACAGAGAGAGAATGTACTGATCTGCTTTTGAACACAATGGCATGGGCTACCGCCCTGGAAAGAGACTGTGGAAGGAGGCAGCGGGGGCAAGGATTCCAGTGGGGAGTGGTGCGGTGTCTGGACAAGATTCTGGATGGCTTGGGAGAGAGACTTGGACTCTAGCAGGAGTGTCCCAGACTATATACCTTTTCAATATTAAAGCAGTAGTATTTGTGGACAGATTGGATGGGGTATGAGTGAAGTTAAGGTTATTTAAAAATTTTTGACCTGATCTAAGGATTGACTTGCCAGTAACCCAAACAAGGAAAACCTAAGAGTAGAATGAGTTTTGTACATTTGGGGACTCCCAGTGTTCACTTCATTTGAGACAGATATTAGACATGTTGAAGAGATGTCACATGACATGAACCTGAAGTTGAGGGGGTGTTGGGCTGGGATGTATTCACATACATACATGCTATTGATGTACAGATGGGAAATGGGGTGTGTGTCAATAGAGTTAGTGGAAAAGGGTCCATGCTGGAGTTGTGGGACAGCCCAGGTTTAGGAAGTCACAGGGAAGGAGTTCACAGCTGTGGATCTTAACGTGAAACGTGTAACTGTTCTGATGTTGCCCCTCGTGTGGCGAGCGTCTACTTCACGGCAGTTTTGTGTGGTCGGCGTCAGTGTGATCATCCTGTGTTCAGTGTGGGGCCTGGACTAGAATAAAACATGATGTGCCAGGACCGGATGGTGCTGCTGCTGGTGATGACAAACACAGAAATAAAGGAGGATACAGCTCGGATATTTGTCCTGCCTAAATCTCACATTGAACCTTGATGCTGGTGTTGCAGGCTGGCCTCGCAGGAGGTGTTTGGGACACTGGGGGCGGGGGGGGAATCCCTCCTGAGTGGCTTGGTGCTGTCCTCACCATAATGAGTCAGCTCTTGCTCCATTAATTCCCCCAAAACTGATTATTTAAAAGAGCCTGGTGCCACTCTCTCCAGCCCCTCATTTCCTCTCACCTCTCACCTGCCCCCTCGCTGCCGTCTGCCATGAGGAAGGTTCCTGAGGTCCTCACCAGAAGCAGATGCTGGCGTAGTCCTGCGTGTACAGCCTGCAGGACCATGAGACAAATGAACCACTTTTGTTTATAAATTACCTGGTTCCTTTATAGCAGCACAAACAGACTGATATGGAGGAGCTGATGCAGGTAATAGAAATCACAAGCAGAGACCAAGAGGACAGCGGCCAGTAGGGACCAGCACTTTCGCTAGGCGCTTTGTAGAGTCGACCTCATCCAAATGTTATAATAACCTTGTAGGATGCACAATAGTAAACTAATTTTACAAATGCAGAAACTTGTGCTTCTGAAAATCATTTTTTATACCCAAACTTACCCGTCTATGAAAAACAAGAAGCAAAACGGAGAAAACTTGCAAGATCAAAACCAGGTTTTTCTGATCCAAACCCCGTCTGTTATACTTGTGATCTCATGTAAATCATAGTTTTGTGACTTCAGGTAATCGCACTGCAGTGGTTCTATTTTATTTGAAACATAATTCAAAGTAACAGAGAAAGCGGCCTAGTGAGACCCAGAAATCTTGTAGCTTCTGCCTAATTTGGGGTCTACATCTTTCTTAGGTCATTGTAAATGATACTGTGTTAGGCTGGCAGGATTTTTTCTGGGGTAACTTCCATATGAAAGACATTTCTCCTCTAATGAGAACAAGAGTGGCTTTAGGGAAAAAAGCTATAACTGTATTATTATTTTTTTTGCTAACTTTTCTCACATCAACTTAGACTGTTCAAAATATTGACTTTAAAATTCTAATGGCACTGTATCACTGGTGATAAATACTACAGTGGTCAACAGATTATTGGAGGGAATTTGAAGTTGCTAACAACTTTATGACATTATTTCAAGTGCATTGATTATTTGGAAGGCAATAACGTGTTATGGGTGGTTCCTACGTCTTTTGCCGGCAATAAAGTTAAAAAGTTAGACATCAATTTCCTGTGGGATTAAACTTTTTCAGGAGATTATTTACAGGTTTCCCTGTAAATTCCCCCCAATAATCTGTCGACAGGTTTTAGTTTGTAGTTTGCATCTCTCTCTGCATGGCTATATGTGCAATTAGCAAGGTTTTGCAGCCAGAAATACTGAGTTTGAATTTTGGCTCAGTCAGGTGCTAAGTGTTTGCACCTGGACACTCTCCATCTGCTATCAGTACTGCAAAACAGCAGTGCCAGTGCGAAAGTGCTAGCTAACAGGTGCAATGCACCTTCACACTCCAGGCACACAGGAAACCTGTTACTACTAACAGGAAACAGAGAGAGATGTTGAGGGTTATTTGTAATATGAACCCCCGATGAACTCACAGAAAAAACAATTGCATATATACTTAAAATTTTGGCATTTCATTAGACTTTTACATTGTGCAGTTGTTACTATACCAAGATTTATTTCTTTACTATTCCACACTCACCTTTACCTTACAGTATTATTATAATAGTCCACTGCCTTGTACTGTCACTTAAACACAATTTAATCTTTTTAGAACTTAAAATGTGAAAACAATGAAAAACACTTTTGATATCACCTTCAAACATTTTAATGAAGAGGTGTGAATGAAGAATTTGGAATGGATTGAGTTATCTTAAAAACTTTTTACTTATGGGTTTTTAAAATAGTTGAGAATAATGGCCCTTAATCCCAGGAGCTTCACTGGGATTATTAACTGGTCAACGAGCCACATGCCACCTGGCATTCTCAGCTCACAGCTAGAGTCTAGAGCAGGTCCTCAAACTATGGCCCGTGGGCCACATGCAGCCCGCCTAGGACATTTATCTAGTCCTCTGGGTGTTTTTGCTGCCACTGCCTGTCCTGCTTAGCAGCCAACTCATTCTGGGGCCCGCAGTCCGACCCTCCAAAGGTCTGAGGGACAGTGAACTGGCCCCTTGTTTAAAAAGTTTAAGAACCCCTGTTCTAGAGTTTCCCATTCAACAGGACAAATGAGACAAAGTCATTTTATGATGGCCAGGCTGCAGTCCTGTCTAACATGATAAAACATAAGCATTGTCCAAGCCAATAAAATGGCAACTTCAAACCAGATGGCCCCCATTTTAACTGATACAGGTGAAGGTTGCTTATTTTCAGGCATGACTTTGTCTTTCATCTGATCTTCCCCTCTCCTAGATAAGGTGTTTGCTACACCCAGTCACAGGCCAAGCCCTGCTCCTTGACAGCAGCCAACCCAGAGCACAGCCCTGTTTTCCTAACCCTCCTCAGAAATTACCTGCCCTGGCCAAAATGCTTTAACAACTGCTTCTGAACTCTTTCTACTGAAATGTGCCAAAGTTCCCCATAGGGCATGTCCTTCTCACTGCAAAGAGCAGCAAACACACCCAGCTTGCCCCTAGGGCGGGCATCTGTGGTGGTTTTGGCTGGGCACTGTGACACAGCGCTCTGCGGGGTAAGCTCTTCCCCAGGTACTGCCTTCTCATCATTATTTTTTATTTTTGACAATTGGACTATATTTCCATTTTACACTTAATGTCTTAAACACTGGATGAAAAAGTGTTTTAAAGTGGAATAACAAAGTTAATTTTCATGCAAGATATTTTACTCCCCAAACCAGGCAATAAAATGCTGCGTCTAGGACACAATGCCGTGGGATTTTAAAAAGCTTTTCACTGGGAAAGGAAACAGAGGGAAGTTGCAAATGGGAGAGGCACTCATGGCAGAGAGAGACAGATGAGCAAATGAGAGAAAGATCCATTGGAGAACCCAGGTAAGAAGGACTGGACGGAGGCACCAGTCACCGGTTCATTCCGACAGGACAGGACGTGTGTTTTTCTGCTCTCTTCCTGAACCCCATAACATCTCAGGAAGGGGTAAAAAGGGGCAAGCACACAACTGCAGAGAGAGAAGTGGCCCATCACCTGCTGAGAGCAGTGAGCTTCTTCCTGAAACACAGCAGGTAGACTCAGCAGGCTGTGAGGCCCAGAAGGAGAGGTGACTGTGGGGCTGAAGCCAGGGATCAACGGGTCTGCGGAAGGAAGAGCCCCCACTCACCAGAGATCCCCTCAGCAGCCCCCCTTCCCACCATCCGCTATTCACTCATCTCAGGGAAAGGAAGACCCAGGAGCCATCTCTGAAGTCACCAGCTCCATGGTCAGGTGCTGTGGTGACCTGGCCGAGGGACATTCAGCAGCTCAGACTGAGAAGAGTCCACACAATCAGGTGTCCTCCTCCTCATGTGTTATTAGGACATTTCAGACTGATTTGGACTCTCTCCCCTCTTTGCTTCATTCCCTGATTTTGCAGCTAACCTTCAGTGAGATAGGGCTCTGCTGGATTCCCTCCATGGAACAAGAATGAGGCCTTGAGGAAGAAAAGCAGCCAGATCTCAGGAGAGAAGGCCAGGAAATTAAAAGCAGGAGGGTTGAAGTACAACTTCATCAATGCCACTGGCTAACTGATCAGAAGACGTCACGGGAAGGAATTGTTAACGAAATAAATACAAACAATTAACTTTTAGAAGTAAATATAAGAGATATATGTTGCTTGTAGAGGGAAAAAAAACAAAGCTTAATTTGGCTATTTTGAAGATAATTTTAATAAATAGAGATGCATACCACATTAATGAAAGCATTAAATAAGAATATAATGATGAAAACAAAAATAATTATATACATATTATGTGTAATACACATATGTGTGTGAACAGACTCTAGAAGGCTCTATTTTGTAATCCATTAAATGACTATAAATCTGTTAGGAAAAAAAGAATGAGATAATTATATATGTCTCTGTGTGTGTGTGTGTAATATATAGAAATTAATTACAAAGTGCTATCAACTCCTGTGGATTCGAAAACACTGTATAAAATAACAGTTTACTCAGTGTGACATTTGTGGACAAATAGAGCGCAGCAGATGGATCAATGGCATCAAATACCAATAGCAGAAATCTTACACTATCACATCTCCCTCTCTGGATTTGTAATATGACAAAGTAGATGTTATACACTAAAGTGAAGGAAATGTTTATTTTATTTGGGAAAATGGCTTTGCAATTTGGTTCAAGAGAATAAGCTCTTTAATATATGAAAGGATGGCATTTCTGTTTTAAAGTTATAGATAATAAATTGCAAACAATCATGAAAACATATCATAAAGGCAAAGATAAATAGAGCCAGTCATGGCAGTTTGCACCTATAATCCCTGCACTGTAGGAGGCCGAGGAGAGGAGAGAGGATCCCTTTAGTTCCAGGGGTTGAGACCAGCCTGATCAAGAGTGAGACCCCATCTCTACTAAAAATAGGGAAGGGTGTTGTGATGGGCACCTACAGTTCCAGCTACTCCAGAGGCTGAGGCAGGAGGATTGCTTGAACCCAGCAGTTTGAGGTTGTGGTGAGCCAGGCTGACGCCACAGCACTCTAGCATGGGCAACAGAGTGAGACTGTCTCAGAACAATAACAGCAAAAAGCATACAAATAATAGAACTAAAGTAGAAAATGAAATTACTAAATATTGAAAGAGTCTACTATCAAGTAAAAGATTCAAGTAGTTTAATATGTCTACTATACAAAATATTACAATCTAATAAGATGTAGTGTGTGAAATACAATAGGAAAGGGCAGAGAATTTCTACAGTTCACAGCCCAGGAGAGAAGGCAGCATCTGTGTTCTGGGCAGCTCCTGGCTGCCTGCCCCTCCGTCCTGCAATGCCTCACTCCACTGCCTCCGAATTTGGGTCCTCTTACTTGCAAAAGAGGGTAACAGCAGTGTCCTGTGACAGCACCTTCTGGGAAGGCGCAGAGGTGTGGGAAGAGCTGAGCGGACTATTTGGCATAATATAATAGATGTTGTTGTCATTGGTATCACCATCAACCCCCAACTTCTGATCCTCACGATGAATCAAAGATTAATGCATCCTTCTATTTTGTAGAAGAGAAATACGTGACTGTAAATGTAAGGCCATGCCCGGAGAAAACAGCGAGCTCTGAGCCCAGCCTCTCTGTGAGAATGGAAGGCTCCTTTAAACCCACAAGTAGGAAATCAGGGAAAGTCAAAGGAACAATGACTGATTTTTATGTCTGCATGTCTTTCCGTGTCTGTCTGTCTCTAACCCCAGCCCATTAGAGCGTGGGAACAAAGGAGGTTTTCAGACCCATGTCGCTGGCTCCTGAGCACCTGTGGCCAGTGCAGCACTGTGGGCCTCAAGCCTGAGGCTGCTCCAGACTCCCGCTGTCCTGGACATTGCCCCTCCTGCCCTCTACGCCTATATGTCTCTGGCTTGCACCTACCTTCTGAGGCTACTCCTGGAGGTCATGGCCAGGTCCATCTCCCAGGGTCTTCCCTGACCTGGGCAGAGCCATGCACCTCTGTGCTGTAGACCAACACCATCTCCACAGCAGGGAGCCTCCCGAGAACTATGATGAAGGTCAGAGCCCAAAGCTCAGGAGCCTCACAGTGGGAGGGGAGGGAGTCCCCTTTCTCACCCTCAGGCTGAAGCCTTCCACTCTCATTTCCTGTCACATAAGCTGAGTCTTTCCAAAAGGCTCCAGGAGTGAATGCCTATATTTTTCAGAAGAGATACTCCCACCTGTAGAAGCTCAGACTCCAGGGAATGTGTCTCATCTTCTCAGAGCAGCCTCTAGGAAAGAATGTTTTAAAGTACACGCTGCAGGGGTTGGAGCCAAGAGCTAAAGGTGACCCTTTGCCCACCTTACTGTTGGGATCTGTCCCTCCTCCCGAGAAAGGTGCAGAGTCTGATAGGTCCATTTCCAAGGGTGGAAAATTGTGAAAAAATATAATCAGGATTGCTGCAGGAGAATGTCCACATTGACATGTTTGTAAAGTGAGACAACATAAAACCATGTCAATTTGTATCCAAAATTATTTTCCTCTAAGAGTGTACGCAAAGAATATCACTCAGAATTTAAAAGTATGCAGCAAACACATAGGCTTTGCAACATTGTTTATGAAATGAGAATGAGGTAGTAAAATACACGTCCAAAAATAGGGCACTGGGTGAGTGTATTATGGAACATAAATATGATACAATAGTTTGGAATATTTAAGATTTTATGAAAAATATATTAGGCATGTAATGACAACACAACAAAATAAAATGTTTCTAATATAATATTAAATGCAGAAAACATAATAAAAATTTACTTCCTAATGTTTGTTTTGTTCAAATCACATGCAATCTTAGAAAAAAATCAAGAGTTGTGTTTCTGGTAGCTGCATTTCTTTCATATTATTTCATTTATTATATTTAGAATATTATCAATGCAGTTAATAAAAGTCAGAAGAAAATATCATTGGTTTAGGATGTTAGAATAGTTCCTTTGTTAGGATTATATATATATATATATATAAACTTACAAAGTGCAGGAAAACTTCAGCAACAAAATCAATTTACAGAAAACATCAAAAATATGAAAAACCCCAGTGACATTTAATTTTGCTTCCTTCCCTAGGAAATATTTCAAAGGATATATACATTTTATTACTGAAATCCAGAAATGTCTAGTGCCATTTGTGCTCACGTTCTTGGTTTGGTTTTCCCAATGTATTTCATTTCAATGGCTGTTCCACTTAAAATTAAGCAAGTGCTAACAATGTTAGAATTTGGGGTGTTGGTGACTGATTCAATTTGGACAAAAACGTAAAAATTGTTCTTCAATTTAGACAAAATAACAAATCTGTACTTAGCACTTGAAATACGCGTTGTATTGGTTTTGTAAAATTTGAACTCCAGTTCCAAGATGAACAGAGAATTCTGTCAAAGATGACAGTCCACAGAGGGGGAAGGTGTGGCAAAATGTGCTTTGAAAAAATGTATAAACAGAGCAAGTTGTCTGAGATTCTGATACCTAAACAAATACCATCAAAACTTTCCACATGCAGTCTTTTAACTATGATTTTTTAAAATACAAAAGCAGGTAAATGGGAACAAGCAGAGTCAAGATCCAGTAAAGACTTGCGATAGAGTATTCCTCTGCCCCAGACCACCCAGCAGCTAGGTCCTGTGCATGGAGCATGCTGGGTGCCAAGCTGATCTATGTGGATCCATTTAGCTCAGTATGTTTACCCCTTTGAGCAAATGGATATATCATATTTGGTAATATTAACCTTTATTACTCTACAACTTAACATCATGTCCATTTAAATCTGGCTCAACAACCTCCATGCTGGGTATGAGTTGGTTCCATGGAGGGAGAGCTCACACTGAGTAGTGCATTTCAGGGTCCTGAGACCCTGGGTAGCTGCATTTCCAGTGAGACACCAATAAACACCATTCCCATTTCTGTGGCCTGTGTCTTATGAGTCTGGTTACTCTGCGTCTATCCTATGTGGGGAACCTGAGGTCCTGGGCCAGGGGAAATCAAAGCCCTGTTCTTACCCTTGGTCCTCTCTGATGCTGACAACAGGCAGAGGCTCCACAAATACATTTTGAAAGGAAGGGCTAAAATAATGTCAAAGTGGGGCACTCAGCTGCAGTCACTAGTAAGCTTCCCTAAATAGCATCCTAATTTCATTACGCCATTTGCAAAATCAGCAAAGTAATGAAGGGTCACAGAGAGATCATGAGTGTCTGCACTTGCTGTTAGAAACAAAGAGAACATTAGGATTGTTTAGAAATTTTCTGCCAAGGAGGCGTCCTAATGGAAATAGTTAGGGAACAGAAAAAATGCTGAAGGTTGAGTCAAGCTCTGAATGTTGATTAAGCCAGGGAGGGATGTTGGGAGCAGAAGTTGGGGAAGAGATTACACTGTGCTCCGGGGGCGGGTGTTCCTGAGAAGTTACTCTCTTTAGTTCCCTAAGCTCTGCTGTCCTTTCCTGGGACTGGGAGGGCTGACTATTCCTGGTGGACAATGGGATGTTACCAGAAATTGTTAAACCCTAAGACTGTCAAACACATTTTCTGCAGGTCCGTATGTCTTTTATCCGTATGTACTTTCATTTTTCTAACGTGCATAAATGTATTTACAGAGTGTACATGAGCTATCTTGAGGGAAAATGCATTCCTCAGTCCACGGGAGGCATGTTTGCACCCCTGTGCTCTTGGTCAATGAATCTGAAAGCACATGTATGTCTGTGTAGGCCTCCCAGGTACCTCCGTGCAGGCATCAGTGAGATAAAATAGGTCGTTATACACAGAGCTAGAAATGGTCAGTCCAGAGGGCACAAGGGGAGGTGAGCCGGGGCCTCGGGATGACCTCTGCTGCTTCTGGAGTGTCTGTTAGTGGCCCCTCTCCTTTCCTGTGCCATAATGTGAGCTCTCACCCTTGCTGCAATCTCTCATTTTGGGGTGCCCATCATTATGTAAGTGCATATGCAATCTTCCCATCTAAAGATTTTTATCTGAATTACAACTGCCAAGTGCCTCTTTTGCTGTATAACATAATCACAGGATCCAGAGGCTGGGATGTGGACACTTTGGGGGCCCGTGATGGGAAAAGACAAACAAGAGAATAAGTAGGTTTGGGCTCACTCCTCCACCTCTCATTGTATCTTATCCTCTCGTCTACTTCACTCAAAATTTTATCACTCGTCCTTTCTCTTTGTCTGCTCAGTGCTAAACGCAGAAAAGTCATGCAGAATGGCCTCAGCCTCCTATAGAGGCTAGAGGAAAACATTATGCTAACCTGAGATGAAGTTTGACAAGCAACACATTATTCAGAAAACCACCATGTGCTGAAATCGCTCATTATGCAAATATATTCAATTTCTGACCATTGTTGAAGTTTTCATAGGTAATTACGAGAGGCTGCGGCAGTGGCCTTTCTGGGAGAGTGAGTGTCTCCAGTGGATGCTCGTGAATAAAATCATTCCTTTCCACTTGAAACACTCATTAGCAAACTTTTTAAATGGTGGAGTTATCTGAAGCCTGATTAGTCCTGTTGGACCTTGATTAATGTTGCTCATTACTTAGATTAAGCTTTAGCTCTGTGAAGACTACTCAATTGCTTAATAATGTGAAACATTTTACCTTGAAAGAGAGTCGTGTAGACAAATAATAGTATTTTAATCAACTGACTATCAAAAGCCTGGCAAAAGGTCTGGGCACGCTGGAAAATGTCACTTCTTTGATAGTCTGTAATTACCAGCAGAGGATGAACTGGTTTCACGTGCGCTAAGAGGACATCTTTGCCATCGACTTCCTGTGCAAGGTGAACTACTGATATGAATTACAGGAAGCACTGCCCCGGCGTTGTGGCAGGTGCCTGTGGTCCCAGCTACTTGGGAGGCGGAGGCAGGAGACTCACTTGAGCCCAGGAATTGGAGGTTGCTATGAGCTGTGATGCCATGGCACTCTACCCACGGGGATAGCTTGAGGCTCTGTCTCAAAAAAAAAAAAAAAAAAAAAAAAGAATTACAGGAAGCACATCTTGCTGCTTGAAACATACATTTAGTGTTGTAGAGCAGCAACTTTATGTCCTGGTTTCCTTGATAATCTTAAATACCAGAAATCTAACTAGAAATACTGTCTGCTGTTTGCCAGGGAGGTGAGCCAGGTAGAACCCCAGCATGCTGTGCACTCTTAATTGGACTATTAATATGATGGATGAAGACCATCAGTTAAAATTTTATGGTGTAGAACAACATGGTGTACACGTTCCTCTCTGTGGGTGTAAAGCAAATGAATGAAGACAACTAAAACCTCATAAACTCTCAGACACAGGGCTGCAATTAATGGAAAATCTAATTATGTCTTTTTTGAGGAGAGAGGTCAAAAATACACAAGTTATGTACTAATTTATTCATGAAACGGTGAGCAGCCTATGTAGCAATTTGAAGTATAGAAATAGGGGTAGAAAACATATATACATGTACCTTAAAAGTAGAAAACATAAGAAATCAAAGTTATAAGTTTCTAAGTTTTCTTGATTTTTCTTCGCTTGGTTTACTATGTAAACAACTTTGATCCAAAATTGGACAATAAGATTACAGATGACCTTTGTTATCAGACAGTGGCTGTATTACTTTTCAATATTTCTGGAAGTTACTTTTGAAAATTTCAAATTTAAATCTGTACACCATCTTTAAACAAAAATAAAATTTCTTGGTTTAGAAGTTAAAAAGAACTCTCGGCTTCTCTTTTCTTTCCTTGTCTAGAAACACTAATCATATCATACTCTCTTTTAGTCATAAAGCACTGATATCTGTCACTTAAAATTCAGAACTTTTTTTTACGTTTTTCTTATGTTTTTAATTTAACCAATGTAATTGATATATTTACTGTGTACACCATGATGTTCTGAAATATGTGTAAGTTGTAGAATGGCTAAACAGACCAAATTAATGTATGCATTTCATCATATAGTTATTTTTGTGGGAAGAACACTGAAAATCTACATTCTTAGCATTTTTCAAGAATACAATACATTATTAGCTATAATTACCATGTTGTTTATTCAGTCATTTGAATTTGTCCCTCTCACCAAACTGAAATTTTGCGTCTTTTGACTGACATCGACCCAATCTCTACACTCAGTGCTCCTGCCCCAGATCACTGCCGTGCTACTCCCCATTAGAATGAGACCAACTTTTTTAGATTCCACATATAATTGAGATCATGCCATGTTTGTTTTTCTGTGCCTAACTGATTTCACTTAACATAATGTCCTCCAGGTTCATTGTGCTGTCACAAATGAGTTTCCTTCCTTTCTGGAGATATGTAGTGTTCCATCCTCTATCTATACCATGTTGTATTTATACATTCATCTGCTGGTGGACACTTGTAGTGGTTCCCATCCCTACTATTACAAATAGTGCTGCAATGAACATGGGAGTGCAGGTATTTCTTCATGTACTGATTTCATTTTCTTTAAATGCATGCTTAGTAGTGGAATTACTGCATCATAAATTAGTTCTATGTTTAAGCTTTTGAGGAACTTTCATACTATTCCCGTAATGGCTGTACTCATTTACATTTTCACCAACAGTGTATAAGGGTTCACTTTTCTCCACATTCTCGACAACGTGACAACATTTGTTATCATTTATTGCTTCGATAATAGTTGTTTTAACAGGTGTGAAGTGATGTCTCACAGTGGTTTTAATTTGCATTTCTCTGATGATTAGTGATGTTAAGCAGCCTTTTAGGTTCTTATTGGCTATTTGTATGCATTTCACTTATGAGAAATATCTATTGCATCTTTTGTCCATTTTTAAAAATAAGGTTATTTGTTTTATTGTAATTGAGTTGTTTGAGTTCCTGGTGTATTTTGGATATTAGCCTTTTAAAAAAATTTTTTTAAAATTTTTAACAGCTTTTATGAGATATATTTGAGATACAATGACCTGCCTGTATTTAAACTGCATAATTTGATCAGTTTAATCCTATGTATATACCCATGAAGCCATCACCACAGTCTAGATAATGAACATATCCATCACCTCCTCATATATTTTCTCCCATTCCATAGGTTGTCTCTTCATCTTAGGGATTTTTTCCTTTGCTGTGCAGAGCTTTGATGCAATTCCATTTCTTTTTTTTTTTTTTTCTTTTGTGGCTTATGTTTTTCAGTGCCCAGACCAATGGTCTGTTCCATTAGAAAAAAAATAAAATATTAGTTTTATAGTTTTAGGTCTTATATTTGTCTTTAATTCATTTTGAGATAATTTCTGTATATGGTGTGACATAAAGGTTTAATTTCATTGTTTTGCATGTGAATGTCCAGTTTTACCAGCATCATTTATTGAAGGTATTGTTCTTTCCCCATTGTATATTCTTCTCACTTTGCCAAAAATTATTCAACTATGAACATGTAGATTTATTTTTGCACCTTCTATTCTGTTCCATTGATCTATAGATCTAGTATTATACCAGTATCATGATGTTTTTGTTACCAAGAGTTTATGGTATATTTTTAACTCATGAAGTGTGATATCTCAGTTTTGTTCTTTTAACTTAAGATCACTTTTGGCTAGTTGGGGGCTTTTGTAATTCCATACAAATTTTAGGATTATTTTTCTTATTTCCATAAAACGTCATTGAAATTTGTGTAAGCATTGCACTGAGTACATAGATCACTTTGAGTAGTGTGAGCAATTAAACAAAATTATTTGTTTTAATACATGCACGTGGAATGGCTTCCCATTTATTTACATCTCTTCAATTTCTTTCTTCAATGTTTTATAAATTTAAATGTAGAGAAACTTTTAATCCTTGGTTAAATTTGTTTCCAAATACTTAACTTTTGCTGGCAATTATAAATAAGATCATTTTCTTTATTTGTTTTGCAGAGAGGTTGCTCTTACTGCACAGACATGCTACTTGTTTTATCTATTGCTTTTGCCTAGTACAACTTTACTAAATTGATTTATTAGCTCTAAGCACATTTTCTGGTGGATTCTTTAGGGTTTCTGTATGGAAGATTATGTCATTGGCAAATAGGGACAAGTTAACTTTTTCCTTTTCAATTTGGATCTTTTCTTTTTTCTGCTTTCTGACTCTGTCTAGAACTTTTAGTAAAATGATAAATGGAAGTGATGAGAGTGGCTGAATATCCTGGTCTTATCCCTGATCTTACAGAAAAAACATCCAACTCTTTCTTAGTTGGACTCTTTGTTGGACTCACTCTTAGATGAGAGTGACTGAATATCCTGGTCTTGTCCCAGATCTTAGAGAAAAAACGTCCAACTCTTCCTTAGTAAGTATAATATTAACTATGGATTTGTCATAAAAAGACTTCATTGTGTTGAGGTACATTTCTTCTCTATGGACTTTGTTGAGACTTTTTATTATGAAAAGACGTTGAATTTTGTCAAATGCTTTCTTTGTATCTGTTGAGATGATATTATTTTTGTCCTTTGTTCTGTTGACATGATGTCTCACATTTATAGATTTGTGTATATTGAACCATCCTTGCATCCCTAATGGAAATTCCATTTGATCATGGTCAATAATCTTTTAAATGTGTTTTTGAATTTGGTATATTAGTATTTTGTTGAGGATTTTATATCTACGTTTATATTGGCCTGTAGTTTTCTTTTTATTATACATGTTCTATACTTGTCTGGCTTTGGTTTCCAGCATAATGTTGGTTTCATAAAATGCATGTGGAAATATTTCTTCCTTTTCAGTGCTTTCAGAAAGGTTTAAGAAATACTCATTAGTTTTTTTAAAATTTGATAGAATTCAGCAATTAAGCTATCTGCTCCTAAGATTGTCTTTAATGGGAGGCATTTTATTACTGATTCACTTTCCTTACTTGTTATTGAACTGTTTGGATTTTCTGTTTCTCCATGATTCAATCTTTGTAGGTTTTATGTGTCTAGAAATTTATCTATTTCTGAGTTATCTAATTTATTAGTGTATAATGGTTAATAATATAGTCTTTTATTTTAAAAAGATAATATAAAATCTATTTGCAACAGAACTTTACAGTATACTGTAAAGTTATTGCTTATCAGCCCTAACAGTTTTGGTTGTGAAGAAAATAGAGATATATGCATACAAATGAAGACCACAAGAAATCCACTGAGTTATTTATGTGCTTATTTGAGGGCATATAAAAGTTCAAATCATCTTAAGGATTTTAGAGCTGTGTCAAAAATCCTTTTCGATAATTCACTTAATAAATATTTCTAGGTAAGTAGAGCAATAGAAGAATGTGAGCTGGAATGACTGCACAAAAGATCTCAGAGAAGGTTGGGTTTAATTGTTCAGGGAGAAAGAAGTGTCACTAGAATAGCATGAGAAGATGGGCCAGGAGGTTGAGCCCCTGTGGGGATCTTGGAACTGTCCATCTTCTTAGGGTCTAGGTTCTGTGGAGGAGAAGAAAAGAAGAGGAACCTGAAGATGAATGCACTTAGATTCTGGGTCTACAGCAATCTCATGATGGAATGGGTACTAGGGGTGATTCTGAGCAGAAGACAAGCAGGTGGACAGTCCTGGCAATATCCTGGTAAATGCAAAATATTGGAAGTAGAAAAAGCTGGAATCTGTAATAATAATATAAGACACTCTTCAAAAAGCTGGGCTTCTTTAAGGGATACTATACCTGGGTAATATGGGAAAATTTGATTTAAATACAAATACTAGATTTCAAAGATTTCAGGACAGAACATCTCAGGAAGCAGTTGTCTCATTGACCAAGGAGGATGTGTAGGGCACAGATGAAGGGTAAGTGATTAATTTGACAAATATAAAGGTAAATGTGAGTTGATGGGAGGGTTCTCAAAAGGAAACATGGCTATAGTTATTAGAATCATAAACCTGAGACTGGGTACAATAGTTCACACCTGTAATTCCAGCAGGTTGAGAAGCTCAAGCAAGAGGATTCATCAAGGCCAGGAGCTCAAGACCAGCTACACTAATATAGTGAGACCGTGTCTCCACAAAAAAAATGAAGAAAAAAAGTTAGCTGGGTGTGGTTGTTTGCACCTATGGTCCTAGCTACTTGGGAGGCTGAGGTAGGAGGATCATTTGAGCTCAGAAGTTTGAAGCTGTAGTGCACTGCGATGATGTTACTGCAGAGCCCAGATAACAGACTGAGACTCTGTCTCAGAAAAAAAAAAATCCTGAGACTTAATCAAAAAGGCAGCTATTTACTACCATATTTTTCACAATTGCTAATAATATGTAATTAAAAGCATCTCAGAAAACATATAATCAAAGAAGTACAATAAATCTATGATGTTTTTGTCTAATAAATGAAGTGTTTAGAGAGAGAAGAATTTTGAGGTATCACTTTTTTATATAATCAACTTATATTTTTAGGAAAATGCAACTTGGAATTGCCTAAAACATCTGAAAAATTCTGAGGATAAATTTGAAGGCATAGTTATACAAAATGATTGCCAAATGTCCAGGACTATTCATGCCCTTGTCTAATGTCAAGTTCTGTTGTATAATAATAGCTTGGGCCATTTTGAACTGACAGGGTTTATGCTAAATGATGATTATGTTTTTAAGATTACAGAATAATGGAACATAATTTTTATCTGGGTGACACAGTATTTTAAACAATCCCATATCTTGTTTTGCATACTTTTGATGCTCCATAACTTCTTGAACCACATAAAAATAAAATACAACCCAAATTTAATTTTATCATAAATTCATGGATCTGGAACTACTAAGAAGCAAGCAAGGAAATTGCAATATAGAATTGAATAATTTTTTCTAAGGTTCCAAAGGACGCTAAAAGCTTTCTGTATACTAGACATCTATACTATTGATGTCTGAGAAAAAGATAATCCATATTTATTAAAAAAGTGTTAATTCATAGAATTGTCATAAATTGAGCATACTGTATCACATACTCTGTGTGCATAAACTTACTATTAATAAAGTTTTCCTGATTATGTGTCAATTCTTCAGTTCAATTATATTTTATTTAATCCACACCACCATATATTGGGGTAGGTGCTATTATTGAAAATACTTATAGCCAAGGAAGCTCAAGCTAAGAGATCTAAGTAATTAGCCTAAGTGATATAGTCCCTAAGTATGAAATTTTTGTTCAAAATATAATATTTGTACAACAGAATTTATCATCTACTCCTATGATAGATCTTGTGAACATTGTAAGGTTTTTTACAATAAGTAAAAGTTTCAATTTTAGAAATTATGATTAGGAAAGAAAATGTGATGTTTACTGAAATTTAGAATTCAAAATACAACTGTCATCATATCTGTTTTGAAATAGAGATGGTGCCAACTTAGGATGATTTAACTTAATGATTTTTTGACTTTGTAATGGTGCAAAGTGGTCACAGTTTCCATGTAATATACAGTATTTAATAAATTCCATAAGATACTCTATACTTATAGTAAAATAGACTTTATGTTAGATTATTTTGCCCAACTCTAGGCTAATGTAAGTGTTCTTGCACATTTAAGGTAGGGAAGCCTAATCTATGATGTTCAGTAAGTTAGATGTTTTAAGTGCATTTTCAACTTAAAGATATTTTCAACTCACAATGGGTTTACCAGAACATAACCCCATCACGATCAAGGAGCATGTAAATTGAAGGCACATTACTACTTTCTATATACATGATACTGAATTTGTTTCAAAATACTTTAGATTTATGCTTATTATTTTAATCAAAATGATTAAAAGATTCCCTCTGGAATAACTTTCCTTTTTATCCTAAATGTAGATAAATGATGAATGTGTGACTCGGGGTTTCTTTAACAAACTTGTTTCACAAAATTACTAAGGTCCTATTACATGGCTAAGTGTGTAGAAAGAAACAGAGGTGCCTGTACAGTTCTCAGCCCATCAGCTAGAAAGACATACACAACAATGATATGTACCACGGTAAGATATAATCAAACAGAAGCTTCATTCCTTTACAAAGAAACACAAAACTATCTCTGGTTAGGTTAATAGACGATAAATTCACAAGTTTCAATTACAGCTGAAAAATCAAGCAAGTCAGAAGCCAGGCAACTTCAGGAGTTGCCCTCTCTGGGATGAGTAAGGTCATAGCATCTCCAATCTTCATTCCAGACTTTGTGATATTGGAATGTAGGAAAGGAGGCCCAGTCAGACCTCTCAAGTGTATCAGACATGCACTTCTAGGCTTGAGGTGCATAGGTAATCTTGATAGAGAGTCCTACCCAATTAAAGTGGGGGGAGATTACTAGAAATGAATTGAGATATTATTACAAGAGGAAGATTTAATAGAGTCCAAATAGTAAGAACGTCCTCAAATATCCATCATGCGTTCTCTCATCTCTCTATATATTGTTATCTATTTCTACAGGACAACGGTGAGGGGAAACTATAGGAGAGTGGTTTCTACTGTTTCTAATTTGTAGTTTCTTAAATCATATATTCATTACTTCATTCAAAAACGTAATCAGAAGGAACCCAAGCATCCAAGTTTATGTCTGGATAGAGATTATTTTCTCGTGGGAGAAAAAATAAATCAAACAATAAAATATTATGTTAATCAAGAATTCGGGTAAAGAAAACATTTCAGACAAGAGGATAGAGAGACAATGCTATTTTGATAAGGTTGGCAGGGTGGGCTTCTCACAGAGACTGCATTTTAGGTGACAGGAGGGCATAGGGGTGAGGAATAAATTCAGGCAAAGGTACAGAGTGGAGGGTTCTGAGATGAGAAGGGGCTTTGTGCTGGTAAAAGTTAAGTGCTGGGAAAATTTTTGCCTCTGGAAAGACAGAGACGTTTAATGGCTTGGTAGCCTTTGATAAGAACTTTGAATTAGAACCTGATGAAGAGGAGGGAACTTTCCGCAGCTCCATCCGCCATCTGTCCAGCCGCAGGCGGTAGAAACACCTGGCGCGCTGGAACTCTGCCAGGTCCTGCAGCTCTGACTAGGCGGGGGGAGGGGGCGAAAGTGGAGGAGGGGCCGGGTGCCAGGGACGGAGGGCGGCGAGGAGGGGGTCTGG
>CAUYQV010091148.1:0-11869 GCA_963574575.1 Galagoides demidoff | reverse complement strand
CTCATCTAGGATAATCTTTGACACCTCTCTACTAGCTTGCAATAATCTAATTTTAAGAAAGAATAAGACTTAGGTTCCACAACTATGGCTGGCAGCAGTATCAAACCAGAATTTAATAATATGATTTATTTAGAATACACTCATACTAAGTAACACTGTTTCACCACATATGATAAGGATATAAAATTTCCTTCCATTTAAAAAAGTGGGTTAAATAGGGCGGCGCCTGTGGCTCAAAGGAGTAGGGTGCCAGCCCCATATGCTGGAGGTGGCAGGTTCAAACCCAGCCCTGGCCAAAAACTGAAGGAAAAAAAAGTGAGTTAAATAAAATAATTAATCCTGGCTTTCCACCCCTTCCCCCAGTTCCTCATCTCAGTATCTTCAAATCACCATAACCAGTTGCATCAAAGAAAGCTTCTCCCACCCCATCCCCCACAGTGTGGTCATTACCCTGGGCCCAGCGCTGACTGGCCCATGCTGAGTCATAACCTTCTTTGACCTAATCCCCATGATTAAAGGCCAGATGCATTAATAGACTTAGTCAGTTGAATCTTCCCCCAGTGTATCATAGTGGGCTCACTCTCATCCATGTGCGTGTGCGTATGTGTGTGTGTTGGGGGCGGGGAGTACAGGATCTCACGGGCACCCCAAGTCCACACTACAGCTTGTGGGTTTGACACTGGATGACACTGCCATCAACCCTATTGATCATTTAGTTTATTTAGCTGCCTCTGTAGTGCCAGCATCTCTAGAGGTCTGGGATTCCTCAGTCAACCAAATGGACAAGAATCTCTGGCATCATGAGATGTGTATTCTAGAGGGGACACAGACATTAAGTCATTAACATAAATAAAAAATAAATTACTATGTTTTATTGCTTTTGCCCTCACAGCACTTTCAGGTAACAGGCAATGGGCTTGACATAGGGAAAGTGAATTCCCGGAGGGAAAAACCTAAGGAAGATCACTGGGGAAATGATAAGCACTAGGTATCCAGCGTGTCACCTGGCTACTCCTGATCTCCAGAGCCTGGCCTCTTCACTCTGATCCCAGGGGGCAACACATCTACCTCCAGGGAGTTTGGGGAGAACTGCATGAGATGCTTGCAAGTCAGGGCTCCCAAGGCCAGCCTGGACAGAGCTCAGCAACCCTGAGGATGATGCACAGTAGGTGCTCAGGAAGAATGCTTTCTGAGAAGACAATAAGAGTGGTGGGCTGAAGTCCCCTAGCCAGAGTCATTCATAGAAGGATCATAGGAGGTGGGGGCAGCACCCCTAAGGCGGGGTGCTCTAGATCCTGCTGGGTGGCAGTGTCAGATTTCACAACACAACAGAGGTCCAGGGATGGAATGCAGAAGTGGTGGAGGGAGAGTGGCCTGATGCCCTTGGGAAAAGGTGGGACTCTCCAGCTAGGGTCCAGGTGGCACAGAAATAAAAGGAAATGAAGAAAACAGCAGGTCAATTAGCAGGGGGCTTTCAACAGGAAGGGCCCTGGAGGCTGCGTCTGAGGCTGTGCAGGGACCCTTCAGTGCACAGGCTATCCGGCGTACAGCCCGCCTTGCAACCCCAGACCACCAGGCACATGCATATGCACACGACTCCAGACCACTATGCACACACATATGCACGTGCACATGGATTCAGAGCCGTGTGTGGATACCCAGACTCTGGGCTGCAAGGACTTTTCCCCTCTGAACTGACTACCACCAGTCACTGGCAAAGTGGCTTGGGGCATCTGGCTTTTTTTTTTTTTTTCTCTTTTAAGAGGTCAGCAATCTGGAGCTGGTGAGCCTGAAGTACGGGGGGTGGGGGGTTTGTTTTTTTTCCAATGTTTTTCTCATTGCAATGTCCTTTTATCCCTGCCCCCAATGTCTCTTAAGTGCATTTAGCTGGAGGAAAATTGACCCACAGTAGTCATTGCATTGTACCCAAGACAGTATTTGAACTTCCTAATGGCCCTAGGAATCCCCTCAGGACCCTGCTTCTTATAAACCAAACCTTGAAAGTGGAAGAAAACAGTTTTCCCACCCTGCCAACCCTCTTTAAAATTCAACTAGAGGGCGGGTTTGGACTTCCTGGCTGACAGCCATGCCTCCTGGCTTAGGGTCCTCAACCGCTCAGAGCTAAGGGAACAAAGTGGGGGCAGCTGCCCCCATCAGCGAGGGCAAGTGTCCTACAAAGCAATCTTGTGCCTAGGGACAATTATTACAAGCATTTTACAGAGATGAAAGTAAGGATCATGGGATAAGTGACTTGCTCAAGACCCCCTCCTTTGTAAGTTATAAAGTTAGGTCCAGATCCTGGTTTGTGAGTCCCCAAATGTTCTTAAACTTCTTCGTATGCCCATAAGATCCTCACTGTATTATCAGTGATTTTAGTCACTATTCAGGTTAGTATTATGAATTACAGAGTGACTATTTTCATTCAGTGCCTGTGTTAATCATTCACCCTTGACCAGCCAGTGGTCCCCACTTTTTTGGTACCTTTGACTGGTTTCATGGAAGACAAATTTTGGAACCTTTGGAACCTTTTTTGGTACTTTTGACTGGTTTCATGGAAGACAATCCACAATCACAGTTGTGATACTGTGCGGCCAGATGCCAAACAGGCCACAGACCAGTATGGGTCCACAGCCTGGGGGTTAGGGACAACAGTTGTAGGCTACTAGCAGGCAATTGCAGTTTTTGGAAGGCCACATTAAAGAAGATCATATTTCATTTAGTTGTCTCTGTGGTAGAGGCTACAGCACTGGTAAATTTTCCTGCAGGCTATTAAATCTGGGTGCTATCTGACACTCAAGTGGGTGCACTTTACATAGAAATGCATCTACCCACCCCAACATCAGCACCACAAAATGTTTAACACAATGAAAGCATGTTTCCTTGCTTACATTTTCTAGTGCAGATTTTCTCCTTTTCAATGTCCTTGGGTTTAAAGCCTTCACAGAGCGTTGTAATCTAAAGTCACTATGACATGTATATTTCCTTTTCAAATGTGAGAAATGAGAAAAGTCATAATCACAGATTAATATTATAGAGTTTAAAAAGAGTGTCTATCCAAGTCTGAGATTTAGAGCAACTTCTTTACCAATTCTCCAGTCTTCCCTTTGAAGAATATTTTCAATTCTCCAAAACCTACTTATTATGTAAGGAAAAAAAAAATTGCCTATTTCTCTAGCTGCATTTTTCCTTTATTTTGCTTTGATGGTGTGAGTAAAAACTAAATGTACTAATAAAGAAATGCCAAGATGTCATAGGAGGCAGAAAAGGACAATCTAAGGCAGTGTTTTTCAACCTTTTATTTATCTCGGGGCACACTTGAACCTATAGTTAAACTCCCGAGGGACACTTAAATTACAAAATTACATTGATCGAAAAAAAAAAAAGAATATATTTACTGTGCATTGAATTTCTGGTTTCTTTGGGGAAGGATTTTTTTTTTTTTTTTTTTTTTTTTTTGCAGTTTTTGGCCAGGGCTGGGTTTGAACCCTCCACCTCCAACATATGGGACCGGCACACTAGTCCTTTGAGGCGCAGGCACCTCCCTATGCATTGAACTTCTTTCAAAAACAATTTAATTAATTATCTTTAAAATTTTTCAAGGCAACCTAAGGTCCTCTCACAGCACACTGGTTGAAAATCACTGATCTAAGTTCCTAATTTACATCAAGACCCATCATTTCCAAGCTGTCAGTAATGAAGCTTTCACCTCCCCAGGATTTAAGCAATCTATCATGTACCAGGCCCTGTGTTAGGCACTGGTGACAAAATGGACATAGTCCCTGCCTTCAAGGATCACAGAGTGGGGGAAAACAGGTCTGAAGCCAATAGTTACAAGTTACTAAGCCACACAAGGGAACTGTGAGGACACACAACTGGAGGCTCAGCTAGTTTCTCTTAGGAAGGGAGAGTGTCAGCTGAGTTGAAAGGATATAACTAGGCAAGAAGGGTGTCTTAGTCAGTTTGCTGTTGCTTATAACAAAAGACATGAAACTGAGTAATTTATAAAGAAAGGGAACTTATTTCTTAGGAAGACTAAGAAGTCCAAGGCTCAGGAGCTGGTGAGGGCCTTCTTGCTGGTGGGGACTCTGCTGAGTTCCAGGCAGCCTAGAGTAGCACATGGTTAGCGGCTAAGCATTTCTCTCAAGTATCTCTTCCTCTTCTTATAAAGCCACTAGTCTCGCTCTCCTCATACCCATTACTCCATTAACCCCTCAATCCATTCATTCATGAGTGGACAAGACCATTTATAAGAGAAGAGCCCTCATGACCCAATTACCTCTTAAAAGCCCCACCTCTCAATTCTGCCACCTGGGGGATTACATTTCAACATGAGTTTCGGAGAGGAAAAACATTCAAGCCATAGCAAAAGAGCTCTCAGACATTGGAGAGTATGTGGGCAGGAGGAGAGCTTGGTAGAGTGGAAGAACTAAGAATATTCCAAAATGACTCAAGGGGAAAGATAGGAAGCAGAGTGTTACCAGGCGAGGTTGGAGAATTCCCAGTCTATCACTGGACATGACCTTTGCCACAGAAACCTAGCTCAGTAGTGTAGACCATAGAAATAAACTCCGTAAGAGGAGACCAAGCCTGCTTTTGCTTGCCATATTTGGCATACTTGCTAGCCCAGCACATAGTAGGTTCTCATTAAACCACAGCTATTTCTATATTATTGCCACATGTCTGCACACATCATAATCCCTTTCTCTTTATTTCCCGCACACACCTTGTAACTAAATGTTGCTCCTGTTGCTCCCATTTTCCTTATTCAAGGGTAATAGATTCTAAGGTTTCTCTCTGCCTTCCACAGTCTTCCCTGTTCTTTCTTACATTTTGCCATATAATAATTCCCTCCAGTGTCAAGCAGAAAGGAAAAATCATTCTTCCAGCTCACTTAGGGAAAACAATCAAACAGACAAAAGTACCTAGGACACTCTTGCCTTTTAAATTTTAAATCCACTCCCTCAACTTCAGTTCAAATCTGGGCAGGGTTGGTGAACATTTTACACAACCCCTGGCAAAATAAGTAAGACTTTCCAGCTTGTGCTTTAAGTGACAGGTAATTTATACCTGTCAAAGGAGTGTTCTAATTTATCATTAAGCTCCTCTTCATTGATTATGATGCCAGAGCTTGAGGTGGCACACAGAAAATATTTTGAGCCCCAGGTGCCAAATTGGTCCCTCGGGGAGTGGAAGAGCATTTTAGAAACCATGTTTGAGGCAATTGTACACACAATTTTGAGTGGTCAAAGCTCATCTCTCCATTGTGTCAAAAATTGCCAATAGTCTTCATTCCGGAAAAAAAAAATTGGCACCCATAACTCTCCAGACATTCATGCATATGTTCCTGTTTGTTTTGTTTTGTTTTAAAGTAGTTTGGATTCTGGGAGACCTTCCTAGAAACCTACTTAATAAGCAACTCATCATGCAGGTTTATTTTAATTTGTTTAGTTGAGTGCCCCATCCTTCTGGGACAGTCACCCTTTGCTTTAATACCCAACTAAAATGACTCACTTCATCACCTAATTCACAGGCTTCCCCGAGAGGTAATGACACAAGGTCCTGCCCACTGTTGCTCTGAGTTCCTGGCTGAGAGCTCAGTTTCCAGCCCCTTCTCCTTAAGCATGAGAAAAGCTGCCTCTGCTTCCTTTCCCAAGTGCCACCAATCCAGTGTTTTGTGTACAACAGATCTTTACAAAATCTGGAGTGAACAGAGGGTAAGTATGGCACAGGGCTGGAGGAAGGAAGAGAACGTCAAGCAGAATGCTTGACACAGACAGTTATTGAAAATTCATCAACTGTCCTCTGACCAAGTGTGTCCATGACTGATTATAGTCTCCTCGGGTCATTCAATTCCTGAGAGCTTTTCTCTTTTTATTCTCCAGATAAATTATATTATTCTTCTTTAATTGACAAAGCAAACATAGATATTTCATGTTCTCAAAAAGCAACCATTTCTTACCTGTTGTACACTTGCTGGAGACCCTTCAAGAAGAACATCCTGCCTTTAGAAGTCAAAACTACATCTGTTCAAAAATTCAGCATCTCCCTTGACCCATGGTGTCTTCTGCCCCTTTCAGAGCTCACATAAAGAAATGGCTCTAAAACTACCATCTGTGAGAACTTTCAAGGTCCTAGCTTTCTAACCAGCCTTATCTTATTTAATCCTTATTACTGCTGTATATGATTAGCATTGTTCTCTTCAGTTTACAAAGTACAACCAACATAGAGCTTTAGTAAGTAAGGGCTGACTAGGTTTCAAGCTGTACGCCTAGCACTTTCCATGGCTCTCCTTGCTTAATCCTCACAACTCAATAAAGTTACCACTATCATCCTCAATTTATAGATGAGGAAACTGAGGCTCAGAGAGGCGGAACGATAGGTTAGCAGAATCCAAACAAGAATGGAGCCCAGGACTCCAAGGCCTGTGATTTTTTTCACTCCATTATAGATCTTCAGAGTGACTGGAGCTCCTGAAATTTTAGGAAAATTCCCTTAGTAGACCATGACCTAAGGTGTTCATGAACTAGCTCCAAGCTAGCCCAGGGCATGTGTCAGAGAAGGTCTTCAGGAATTAATATCCAATGAATGAGAAATACTAGTTCTAGATTCCTCCACAGTGACTCCTGGAAGCACCATTTCTGGTTAAGGGTTTTTTCAGCTCACACGGAGTCTTTTCTTGGTTATCATTCAGCATCCCCTGAGATGGTTCAGTTGAGGGAGCACCCATCAATTAAGCGAAATCATTCTTACTAAGAATGCAGCATTAAACTTTAATTGGGAGAAATAGGGAAGAATAGTAATTGCGGCATAAATAAGCTGGGCTTTTTTCTAACAAAGCTTCTTCCAGATGATCCCTGATTTCCTTGGATTATAGCATGATAAAATGGCCCTACTGTCACTGAGAGACTTGGGATCTCCCATTTCTTTCCCAAGTCAGCTAACAGGATTTACATACAGTTTGATTGTCTCTCTGTTTCTACTCTATGTCAAGAACCCGTGTCTGAAGCTGTCAGAGAAACACTGGCCTGGGACTAAAGGAGGAAGAGGGTAATTCTCCTAAAATGTGAGCCTGGAAAAGTGAAGCTCCTGGCCCCTCAAACTTAGGGGCTGTGTTCCTAGAAGGGGCACCTGCTGTTTTGACCTATTTCCAGAGAAAGATTTCCTTGTCAGGGAGTCTCTCTGGGAAGAGAATATAGGAGAACAACATGGACCCTCCCCTGACAGACTTAGGCAAGCTTTATACCTCCTCACCTTTCAGATGGCAAAAAAAGAAAGAAAAATGACAACATCAGTATTGAGGACAGTAAACCCCAGAAGTCAAATTGGCAACAAGTGTTACAGAGCCTTAAAAACAAGCATTCATTTGACACAGCAATTCTGCTGCTAGAAATGTATCTGAAGTGAACAATTAAGAATATATAACATTTTAGCTATAAAGATGTTCATTCACAGGAGTGGTTTTTAATAGCATAAAATGGAATCAACCTAGCTGTTCCAATGACAGAAAATTGGTTCTGTTGATTTTGAGCCATCCCTACAATGGGATATTCAGCAGCCATTAAAACAATACTGGTTCTTTGTTGACATAGACAGACATGACATAATGTTAAAGTAGATTAAATCAGAGTGGTTCCATTCTTTCTGTGTGTGTATGTGTGTGAGAGGGGGAGAGAGAGAGAAAGAGAGAAAGGTGGGGGGAAGAGAAAGGGAGAGGGAGAAAGAGATTAGAAACAGTAGTTATTTCTTGGTGGTAGGATTATGAAAGTTTGTTTCTTCTTTACGCTTGAATGTATTGCATGAAAATTTTGTAATGGAGTTGGCCATGGTGGCTCATCCATATAATATCAGCAACTTGGAAGGCTAAGGTAGGAGGATGGTTTGAAGCCAGGAATTTGAGACCAGCCTAGGCAACATAGCAAGATTTCGTCTCCACAAAAAATTTTAAAACTTAAGCAGGTGTGGTGGTGTGTCAGCATCTGGGAAGGCTGAGGCAAGAGAATTGGTTCAGCCCAGGAGTTTGAGTCTGCAGCAAGCTAGAATCGTGCTGTTATGTCCCAGCCTGGGTAACAGAGCAAGACCCTGTCTCTAATATAAAAAGAAAAAGTAATTTAAAAAAATTTTTCTCATAAACATGAAAAAAGTATAATCAGGAACAAAAATCAATAATAATATTTTTGTTTCTTCAAAAAGTACAATTTACCAAGAAACCTAAGGACAGAGACAGATCCTGGAAGATTCCTAGACAACCAAATGGATAGAAATCAGATTGCTGCCAGACAGCCCAAATGGAACTGAGTTTGCTCCTCTAGTCGTAAACAGTAAAGCATTCCCTCTTCCACCAGACCATGCCAGCAGCATGAATTATGGCCCAGGGTCTGTGATTGCCCATATTCTGCCTGGAAATGTAGCTCAGGGGTTTAGCTGCCCTGTTCCTGAGTGTCACACCCTCCTCAAAGCCATTCATCCTTTAAGGATTTACTGAGCACACGTCCAGTGCCAGGCACTGTGTTAAGCACCTGGGATTCAGAGGACAGGAAGATGTGGTCCCACGATCAGAGAGAAGCCCTTCCCAAGCCTTCCCGTGAGTGAGCTTCCCCCTGGAGTCCCTTCAGTCTATGACCTACATTGTCTGAGCCACCTTCCTATTCCACGTTGCTTTACCCTTGTCTTCTGCTTCAGATCCTTTTCTCACCAGGTCATCCGTCCTTTGAGGATTGCTTGTGAATCTCCCGCAGCATGTAGCAGAGTGAATGGTGCCTAGCAGAAGCTCAATGAACACTTATGGCATGACCGACTAAATACAATTACTACCAGAAAAGCACATTCCCTTTATTAAGATTGATGTGCGTGTGATGTCTGATATCCCGTGTCAGTTAGAACTCTTTTCAGATCTAAGTGACAGGAAACATAACCCAAACCATCATAAGCAAAAAGGGAGACTGATGGTCTTCTGTGACTATGAAGTTTATAAGTACAGCTGGATCCAAGGGCATAAAAGAAAATGCGGAGCTGGGTCTCCCCCTGTCTCTCAGCCTGACTTATCCACTTCGGCTCCATTCCCAGGCACTTCCCTTGTGAAACCAAGATGGCTGCCAAGAGCACCACGCTTTCACAGGTCCAAGTCTAGCAAGGGAAAAATAAAAAGTGAAAAAACAAAAGAAGAAAGAATGCATCTCTTTTGAAATTCAAGCAAAAATCTCCAGATTGGATGTGACTGCTTGGCTTGGGTCTTATGACTATTTGGAACCAGTCACCGAGCTGGGGGATACTGTGTCCTGACCAGGCAGGGCTGGGTTACGTACCCCTAGTGAGGGAGGAGAGGATGGCTGCACCAAATGCAATCAGTGTGCCATTCCCAGAAGGAGAGCGGGTAGATTAGGGGGAATTTTTTTTTTTTTGAGACGGAGCCTCAAGCTATCCCCCTGGGTAGAGTGCCATGGCATCACAGCTCACAGCAACCTCTAACTCCTGGGCTCAAGCGAGTCCCCTGCCTCCGCCTCCCAAGTAGCTGGGACCACAGGCGCCCACCACAACGCCCGGCCATTTTTTGGTTGCAGCCATCATTGTTGTTTGGCGGGCCCGGGCTGGGGATTCGAACCCGCCACGTTAGTTGTACGTGGCTGGTGCCTTAGCCGATTGAGCCACAGGCGCCAAGCCAGATATTGTGTTTTTTTACAGATTTGAAGGTTTATGGCAACCCTGATTGAACAAGTCTGTCAGTACCCATTTTTTCCAGTAGCACATGCTGACTTGGTATCTCTCTGTCACATTATGGTAATTCTCACAATATTTTAAAATTTTCATTATATCTGTTATGGTTATTCGTGATCAGTAATCTTTGATGTTAATATTATTTAAGTCAAAATAAAAATGTACTGGGTAGCGCCTATGGTTCAGTGGGTAGGGCGCTGGCCACATATACTGAGGGTGGCAGGTTCGAACCCGGCCCAGCCAGCTAAAACAGCAGTCACAATTGCAACCAAAAAATAGCCGGGCATCATGGTGGGCACGTGTAGTCCCAGCTACTTGGGAGGCTGAGGCAAGAGAATCGATTAAGCCCAAGAGTTGGAGGTTGCTGTGAGCTGTGACGCCACAGCATTCTACCAAGGGCAACAAAGTGAGACTCTGTCTTGGGGGGAAAAAAATAAATAAATAAAAATGTACAGATATGGAGGTTCAGCACCCGTGGCACAGTGGTTATGGTGCCGGCCACATGCACTGAGGCTGGCAGGGTCAAGCCTGGCCTAGACCAGCTAAACAATAATGACAACTGCAACAAGAAAATAGCCAGGCGTTGTGGTGGGCTACTATAGTCCCAGCTACTTGGGAGACTGAGACAAGAGAATCACTTTAGCCCAAGAATTTGAGGTTGCTGTGAGCTGTGACGCCACAGCACTCTACCCAGGGTAACATAGTGAGACTTTGTCTCAAATAAATAAATATTTTTTAAAAATGTACAGATGAAGCTTTATATTAAATGTTTTATTTGGAAAGACAGAATTGCCATGTGGTGCATACATGTAGACTGAGTAGTCTTCAGTATGTCTGAAGAACAAATAGAAGATTAGAATTTTTGTTTTTTTGGTTTGTTTTTTTGAGACTTGAAATCTTTGTTGACTAGGAAAGAACGCTGTAGCAGCAACCTAATTCACTGCAACCTCAAACTCCTAGGTTCTAATGATACTTCTGCCTCAGCCTCCCGAGTAGCTGGGACTGCAGGTGCCCATCTCCATGCCCAGCTTATATTTCTATTTTTAATAGAGACAGGGTCTCAAACTCCTGAGCTCAAGGGATCCTCTGATCTCAGCCTCCCACAGTGTAGAGATTACAGGCATGAGCCACCACGCCTGGGCTATTTTCTGAAAAAAAAACAGAGACACTGGATATCCACATTCAAAAGAATGAAGTTGGACCACATACCATATATTTAAAAAACTAAAATTGGATCAAAGACCTAAATAGAAGAGCAAAAACCACAAAACTCTGAGAAGAAAACATAGGGATAAATATGACCTAGGATTTGGCAATGGATTCTTAGATGTGATATCAAAAACAGGAGCAACAAAAGAAAAAAGAAATTGGTCTTCCTCAGCATGGAAAACTTTTGTGTAATAAATGACACCATCAAGAGAGCAAAAAGAGCTCTGGTTTGAATGTCCATCCCCTCCAAAATTCATGTTGAAATTTGGCTGCTCTTGTGACCATTCTGAACACCGGAACTGTGGATGGTGATAGGGCTGTGAGAGATCTGCTCTCATGGGTGGATTCCCCTTTTGCCTCTTTGCCCTTCTGCATGTAGCAAAAAGGCCCTCACCAGATGCCAGCGCCTTGACCATGGTATTCCCAGCCTCCAGAACTGTGTGCCAATATATTTCTGTTCATTATAAGTTACTCAGTCACAGGTATTCTGTTATAACAGTACAAACAGACTAAGATAACATACAGAATGGGAGAAAGTATTTGCAAATTGTACATCTGAATAGGGTCTACTCTCCAGAATACACAAGAGCTCACACAGTTCAACAACAAAAAAATAAATCACCCAATTTTAAAATGGGCCAGGACATAGACATTTCCCAAAGAAGATGTACAAATGGCCAATAAGCACATTAAAAAATGTTCAACATCTAGTCCTTAGGAAAAGGCAAATTGAAGCCCACACTAGTATACCATCTCACACCCATTAAGATGGCTACAGTTAAAAAATAAAATGACAAATGTTAGCAAGGACATGAAAAAATCTTGTACATTGCTGGTGAATGTAAAATGATGACGCCACTGTGGAAAGCAGTTTGATGATTCCTCAAAAAGTTAAACATAGGCTTGGTGTCTATGGCTCAAGTGACCAGCCACATACACCTAAGGTGGC
>CAUYQV010091146.1:0-12006 GCA_963574575.1 Galagoides demidoff | reverse complement strand
ACTATCTGCTATCTGAATTTCAGAATCTCTTGGCATGTCTGGAAAGTTCTCTTTCATAATTTCATGAAGAAGAGCCTCAGTGTTTTGTGAAGCAACTTCATCACCTTCTGGGATTCCTATAAGGTGAATATTAGTTTTCTTCGAATTGTCCCAGAGTTCTCTGAGAGTGAGATCTGTTTTTGCTCTCCATTTCTTTTGATCTTTGTGCTCCTGGGCTTCTTCAAAAGTTTTGTCTTCAAAGTCAGAGATCCTTTCTTCTGCCTGTTGCACTCCGTTATGGAGTGATCCCACTGTGTCTTTCAATCCTTGAGGGCTGCAACCTCTTGTCTCAGTGTTTCAAAATCTTTGATCATTTTATCCTTGAAATTATTGAGTTCTTGAGATATCTTTTGAATAATTTCTTGAGAAATCTTTTGAATAATTTCTTGAACTCCTAATTCCTTCCTTTCTTCCATTCTGTTAATCTTATTTGCTATCCACATTCTATCTTGATTTCTGACATCCTAGCCATTTGCTTGTGGATGGGGTCTTCAATTTTGTCTGCCTCATTTTCCCTTGGAGTCGATCTACTCTGGTTTTTCGAGTTGCCAGAGTTTTTCCGCTGATTCCGCCCCATGCTGAGTTTGCCTTGTTTGGAGGCCTTATCAGAACCGTTCAGTTGGTGGCTTTTTCTGGTTGCCCAGAGAGGCAAGCAGAGTGTGGCTGTTGCCTTCTCTCAGTTCTTGGGTGCTGGGGCAACTGGAGTGCAGTGGAACGGTAGCAGCTGCACAGGAGTGTGTGTGGCCGGATTAGACCTCGTTCAGCCTGCTGGGGCGACCGGGGGGCAGGAGACCTGCAGCAGCTGGATCAGTCCTAGTTCAGCCCCTTCAGGGCAACTAGTGGAACAGAGAATTGTAGTCGCTAGATCAGTCCTAGTTCAGCACCCTGGAGCAGCCAGGGGGTAGGGGAATGGCAGCAGTAGCGCAGGGTACGTGAGCGACCAGATCAGTCCTAGTTCAGCCCCACCAGAGTAGCTGGGGAGGAGTGGAGGATTCCTTGACTGTAGCTTGTTGGACGCATGTGGCACTAGCAAGCCGATTTCTGCCCTCCCAGCGCGGGAGCCTGGAGTGGGGAACTCCCCCACCTCTGTCCGTGGGACGTATGTCACTCTAGCAAACAGTTCTGGGCCTGCCAAGAGTGGTAGACCCCTCCACCACCACCTGCAAGGCATGCGTGGCTCTAGCAAGCAGTTCTAGGCCCACCCAGCTTGGGTGCCTGGAGCAGGGTACACCTCCCCTGGTCCCCGTGGGGTGTACGCATCTCTTGAAAGCTGTTTTGGGTCTTCCTGGAATGGAGGACTCCTCCACCACTGCCCACGGGATCCCCGCGGCACTAGCAAGCAGTTCTGGGCCTGCCCAGAGCAGGAGCCTGGGGCAGGTATCTCCTCTGCCGCTCATGAGGCGTGCAACTCTAGCAAGCAGTTTTGGGTCCGCCCTGCTCTGTGAGGACAAAGGAACCCACCCAGCAAATGGGTTAGTTTGGGAAGGTTAATACCTCCTTCCCCACCTTGCAGCCAGTCATCGTAATCCCCCAGGTCTGTGACCCTATTCACTCCAGTAGACCACTGCTCCTGGGGTTTACAACTGGCAAAATCAGCCAGAAATCTGAGTTCAGCAGGGGGAACTTGCATGTTTAAATTAGGCTTCTGTCCAGCTAGATTCCTCTGCAAGTCAGAGGTTGCATTCAGCTCTGGGCAGCAAATAGCAGTTTACACTCAGGTGTCAATTCTAGCCTCTGCTCATCCACTGCCTTTGTCTCAACTGTATTAGACCCTGAGGGCTAGTGCTTTACTTATGAAAGTTATCTGCATTTTGCCTGTGGCTGCTGTCTGGAACCTCTGTTTGCCCAGAGAGATGGGGCTGGAATGGTGTCAGTTTGCAGCTCAGGATGCCACTGTTGCTGTATTGGCGTCCTCTGAGCCGACTTTCTTCTCCTTACGCCTGTGTCACAGTCAGCACAGAGCAGCATCAGCCCTTTCCCCCTCCACTTCTCTCAAGGAGATGCCCAAGAAACTGACTCCATAGGTAACAAACCTCAAGACCTTGGAGTGGGTGGGTGAGGACTCCTCAGAGTTCAGTGTTGCAGGTGGGGAATATATACAGTTTTATACAGTTTTACAGTTTTATGCCTGGCCAGAGGATGCCGTGGCATACCAGCAGGGGTAGGAGGTCCAGTTATTAGGGGGTCTCTCCCAGGGGATAGAGTGGGAGGAAGTTTGAACTCTGCTTGCTTGTTTTCATGGAGTAGACTTCGAGCCCTTGTTGTGGGGGAAGGGACTCCCATCCGCTTGGTAGTGGATTTTGTACCTTTTGGTTGTATTTTTGGGGTCGCAGCTCGCCTCAGGAAGGTTGAAGTACACTCTTCAATCTTCTCTCTTGGCTGTGCTCCAAACCATCAGCTAACTTGCTAAACTTCTGTCCTTTAAGCCTCCTTCTGGACAGGAGCTTCTATAAAAAGCTGGCTGCAGTTTGCCATCTTGGCTCTGCCCTAGATATTTCTTTTAATTTAATCTAGTATTCTTTGTCTTTTCATTGGGGTGTTTAGTTTATTTACATTTAATGTACTAATTTCAAAGTTGTATTTAGGCTTACCATCTGGGCTATTGGCTTGCATTTTTCCTTTTGTTTTTGTTTAAATATAATTTCCTGCCTTCTTTTGTGCAAATCAAGTGTTTTGGTTAAGTTAGATTGTTATGTACCTTTTAGACTGATTTACTGCAGTCTACTCTAAGTTAGTAATTTCATCAATTTATGAACAATGCAAGAAACATATAGAACCAGCACACTCTACCCCATGACTGCATTAATGTACACAGCTATGATTTAATAAAAAAAAAAAAAAAGAAAGAAAGAAAGAAATGTACCACATTTTGCCTCCTCTTGCCTCCCTCTGGCATTTGCAAAATTGTTGTATGTTTTTACTTCTATATATGTTATCTATCATAAGACTTTATAGTTATTAGTTAAGATAGTCTTTTCTATTTACCTACATATTTATACTGTCTACCACTCTTTGTGTCCTTTCCAATCTTATGCTCCCATCTGGAATCTTTTTATATTTCAGCCTGAGTAGTTTTCTTTAGTGTTTTTGTTAGTCCTGGTCTCTTGGTAAGTAATTTACTCAACTTCCTTTTGGGTAATATTAAAATGATTTCTTTTTGTTAAGTTTTTAAAGTATGTCCTACCTATGTATAGATGTCTGGATTTTCAGTCTTTTTCTTTTGGCACTTTGAAGATATTGGTCTTTTATTTTCTGGTTTCCATAATTTCAGTTAAAAAGTTATCAATCTTATTGTTCCTCCACTGAAGGTGATTTGTTTTTGTCTTTTGGCTGCTTTTTAGATTTTCTTTTTGCTTTAGAATTTTTAGGAGCTTGATTATAATGTGTCTGCTTGCCTTTTTCTTTGATATTTGCTGAAATTTTTAAATTTGGGATTGATATTTTAGCAGTTTTATAAAAATATTGACCATTATCCTTTAAAATATTGTCTGTCTTTTCCTCATGGGATGTCAATTGTGCATATGTTAGAACTTTTAACTGTTGCTCACTTTTTCTTATTCTTTTTTTCTTACTATGCTTCCGTTTGGAGGATACTACCTAATAAGCTCTAGTAATCTCATCTTCTGCGTCTAGACTGCTGTTAAACTTGTAAAATGAGTTGTTTGATTCTGATATTGAATTTTTCAATTCAGAATGTACATTTGACTTTTTATACACTCCAACTCATAGTTGAAACCACTTATTTGCATTTATTCTATGAACATTTTACTGTGCTTTCTCAAATGCACAAATCAGAGTTATCTATTGACTCTAATATGTAGATATCTATAGTTCACTTTTTATTTTATCTTTTTTATTATGGTAAAGTATGTATAACATAAAATTTACCATATTAACCTTTATATTGTATAGTTTATTTACATTGTTGTACTGTAATCAGATTTTTTTTTCATTAGAAAATAACTTTTATTGAGATTCCACCAGCTGTACAATCTGTTCCTGATATTAAGCTCCTTCTTCTTTAGCAATTCAGTCTTTCTTAAGTGGTCCCATGAATGCTTTCTTCTTTTCCATAGTCTGGAAGTGGCCAAACTTGGAGGTGGTGTCAATGAACTTAAGGTCAATCTTCTCCTGAGCCTGATGGTTTGTCTGTACCAACAAGGACTTGCGGAGGGTTTGCACTTGCTTCTTGGTTCCCACTTCACACCCTTTCAGCATGACAAAAATCACTGGTCACTTCACCATAGTGGACAAAACCACCCAGAGGATTAATGCTCTTGTCTGACAGGTCATAATCAGTAGAGGCATTGTTCTTGATCAGTTTGCCATACTTGATAAGGTAGCCTTGGCCAATCTTACAAATTTTTTTATTGATTTCCATGTGGTGATGGTAGCCTTTCTGCCCAGCCCATGTCACGGAGAAAGCCACATGGGCAGGATGCCATGCCCCGATACAGGCAACCTTACGCAGTCCTCGGTGGGTCTTGCATGGCAGCTTCATGGTATGGCAACGACTGGTCACCCCTTTGTAGCCTTTGCCCTTGACGTTGATCATCTCATCCTGCCCAAACACTTGGTTCACAGGGACCTGCTGCTCCAACCTCTCCCAGGCCCAGTCTAGCTTCTCAGCCATGGTGCCTCCATTCACTTGGATCTCCATCAGATGGACTTTCTTCTGGTGTAGAGGAAGCAGGCGCATCTGGGTGTAGGCAATGATGTGGATAACTTGGCAGTACTTCTTCATGCTGCTGAAATCCTTCTCCAGCTGTTTCTTGCCATCATCATACTATCATTTCTTATAGTATTTGGTGAAGGTCTTCTTAGATTTATGCCAGTTCTTATAGAAGTGCCTTTTGCACTCATTGCTGATATGCTCAGCAAAGATGGTCTTGAAAGTCTGGAGGCCTCGAGGAGTTTCCACGTAGCCCACAATGCCTACAACCACCATGGGCAGTGTTTCCACAATGGTCATAGCTTCTACAACTCCCTTCTTGTTCACCTTGGATCCTGGATCGATAGACTTCCTGCATAATGTGGGTCATGCCAGCCTTGTATCCCAGGAAGGCCGTGAGGTGGACAGGCTTAGATGGATCATCCTTGGGGAAGCTCTTAACTTTCCCACAATGCCTGCTGCTATACTTCCGAGGCAAGAAGCCCAGAGATCCATGTCTGGGAGCTGAGAACTTCCTGTGAGATATTGTGTCCTCAAATCCCACCAGTAGAGCCTATAATCAGATTTTATTTTTAAAGATATTGGCTACTTTTCTGTCTCTTTAAAGATATTGGCTACTTTTCTGTCTCTTTGCATGCCTAATAATTTTTTTTCTCTTATGCAGGATGTTGAGCTTAGCTTTTTAAGCTTTCAGCTCATGCAACTTCAATGGAAATATCACGTTTTATTGCAGGCTCCTTCCCTCTAGTAGGACTTCACTCTGTTTTTCCAATTTAGCTTTCCAGCCTACTAAAACTCAATAAGAAACTTGTGAAGAAAAGAGACTCTATGATTGGGGCTCTAGTTTCTAATCTGTTCTGCCAGCCATGATTAACCATCAAAATTTTCTCCCCATCCCCAACCTCATAGCATTCTCCTGCTTAGAGTCTATTTATGCTTTCACAAAAGAAGCCAGCAAATAGGCAAATTGTCCCAGAAAAAGGAGATTACTCTCAGGTGACTAAGTAGGCCCCTTATCTTTCTCATTCCTGCACATGGCTATGATGCCAACAATAGGGTTTTCCCCAGGGTATTCCCACTCTTTCCCCCATTATGCCAAATTTGGAGAAGGAGTTGTGTCATATTTCAAATGATCACTGAGCAAATAGCCAAGGGTCATTTTTAGTTACAGATTTCTAATTCCCTAAAATGTAGTTCCAAGACGGGAGATATTTCATAAAATTGTTGGGCTATAGATTCCAATTTCCCTGTTCCTTTCCCTTTCTTAACTGCAGTCTTGGGTTAGAGGGAAGAAACTGGGAAGCTTTCTATGGCAATAAATATAAGTGAATTTCTATAGGCCTAAAGATAATAGGTGGTGCATTTATTTTTACGTTATTACATGGGGTGCCTATTTCATTGTAACTCTATTATATCTGTTCCTCATGCTTCTGACAAGCCCATGATCTTAATCACAAGTTATTGAATACTTACCAAGTGTCAGGCATTTTATTAGCTCCTTATTTTGGGCAATACAATATTCCTCATTATGATGTTATGAGGTAAATACCATCTTCTAACGTGGTAGAGCTAGGATTTGAACCTAGGAAATATGTCATCAAGACTCAAGTTTTTACCTTGTAAGCTATATTGCCTCCTATTATATAAGACCATATAACACAAAGTCAATCAGCCATTGTCTGGAGGAACAGGGATGAATCAGATACTAAAATTAGGACATGGTTTCTAAGTTGCATGCCAGAGCAGGTGCAGAGGGTTTTGAATAGAGATCTCTCTTTCAAAAGAGACTGCTGAATGCTGTTCACAGGATTGGAATTGACTCACATGACTGGGGGACACAGAGCAAGGGGTGGGAGTAGTGGCAAGAGATAGGGCTGTAGGCTGTGGGCAGTGAGATCATGAACTATGTTAAGACTTGGGGCTTCATTTCATGGACAATTGGTAAGCCACTGGGTTAATGCAGTGGGGGGAGCTGTACTGTTTACAGGAAGGAGAGCAGATATTAGGGAGGTCACATTGCTGATAGACAAGCAGAATAGTGAGAAGGCCTTAGCAGAAATTGAGATCAGCATGAAGTTGAATATTTCAACTACAGCTGCTATGACAGCATTAATTGAATCGATTCAACAACTATTTAGAACTTAATATTGAATGACCTTGTATTTAATTGAGTAAGGGGGCTAAGAGATGGAGGCTAAATAAAGGTTGCTTGCAAAGTGTCCAGCATGTGTGGCAGGCTAGAGTGGATGTATTTAAAGAGAGAAAATTCTGCAAACAAATCAGATTTTGGAGAAAAGAGTTGTGACTTTCATTTTGGATATGTTCAATTTGAGGTTTCTCTGGAGCATCCTAGTGGAAGGGTACAGAAGGAAGATGGATTATCAAACTTGGCACTGAGCAGAGAAGGCCCAACTGGAGATAGAGATGTGGTAGTCATCCATCTGCCCACAAGTAGAATGGATAGTATCTACTTCCTTCTGGTGAAGGAAGGGGAAGGACAGGTTTGTAGCATCTTAAGCTTGGAAGGACAGGCTCTGGAACATCTCTAAGCTTAGCTGTGGAAATAGGAGATGTGCAGGTGACTGAGGACATGGCAACTCAAGTTTCAGGTTTCTGTTAGCACTCTGCTGTGGCTTTCTAAGAGAATACCTTTCACCCAGATTCTACCACTTTTTTGGAGCACTTCCTTCTTTAGGGGAGGGCCCTTAATAGACATATATTTTATTAGGTGACCATTAATTCTGACTTTGGCTGCTTAGCTCATGCCTGGACACCAGCTACAATTGGAGTTCTTTGGATTCTTCTCTGAAGAAACACAGACAAGTATGGGAATTAAATGTTAAGAGCTATTAATGATGGAGTTTTCAGGTGAATAGCAACAAAAATCTCCTGAGTACCACAGGACTGTCCTGGTTACCATTTTTTCTCCTGCCTGGAATCTGGGAGGTAGCCCAGTGTCTTCCAGTACATTCCCTTGTTCTGTGAAGCAATTTTGAAGTGGATTTGGGGTACTTATAACCAAGAGTCTTAATTAGGACAGGCCTTGATGTGTCTAATTAGGGATCATTAACAGAATGAAGCAAAGGCTGAGGCTGAGCTGAACTGGCCAGGGACCAAGATCAGCAGCTTTACAAGTCTTCATGACACAGTGAAGTCTGTGGTGACTGCACTCACTGAAGCCACTGCAGATAATTTGGCTTCAAATGGCTAAAGGGGCTCTTTGTGCATGGCTAATCATGTGGGGATATTAAGCACAATCCCAAATATGCCTTTCAGTCCTGCCACGCTCTCCCATAAATGAGATGTGAGCTTGAATTGTCTCCTCCAGACAAACCCTGCTGCTTCAGGGTTTTTTTTCCCCCCCTTTAACTATCTGCCTAGTGTCAAAGGGATTCAATTACCCCTTAGCCTTAAAAATATGCCCATGGATGGTGTTGGTCGTCTGTGGCTTGGAGGAGCAAACTCATATTACACAAATCTGTTTCTCATTTATGTGGTTCAGCTGAATCACCAAGGTTGTTTTTTTTTCCCTTTATAGAATGTGACAGTACAGAAGGCTGGCACCCTTTTTATGTGGACATTCTACTCAGATACTGGACATATGGATGAAGGAGAAGATATTACTTGAGAGTTTTAATGTCTCTATTGGTAGGACAATAAGAATAAGAAATGCTGGAAAAAGTCATTTTTACTCAGTCAAATTTTATTTACTAGACTCTACTATGGTAGAACTCATAGTTGGCCACCTGCCTACATTGACCAACCTCCTTAAGCTGACCAAATTTTCACAGACCAGTCATGTACCACATATATATATATATATCAGTACAGTAGCTTAGTTCCTTATGTTAACCACCTCTGAATGTTGATCAGTTTGTCACAGTCCCTTGGGTGGTCAACTCACAGAGGTTCTACTGTATATTATTATAGTTGGTATGATTTAATGAGTCATATAGTAATGTTTCTAAGGTACTGCCTTCTGTACAAATTCTAACTGTGATGCTAAATATGGTTTAAAAGAATAAACAAGATAATATTATGTCATAAGAAAGAAAACAAGGTTTTATTAGAATAATACTTCAATAACTTCAATAAAGATTTCAGGATTTATCTGTTTACATTTTATAGATGTGTTTAATGATTTTGAAAAATGCCATAGCAGTTAAAAAAAAAGATGAACGCCCAGAAATAGCCTATAAGTTACTTCTAAAAAGACAGGACTGTCAATGAGAAAATTAATGACATCACTACTTGTCTGTGAAAGCTGTAAAGTACACAATAAATATCTCACTTTGATAACATGTACAATTTAAGAAATAAAATTCTCTCTATCACTGGGTAGAGTATTTCCTTTGGGTGAGCAGGGTTGAAGGAGATAGCTATGTATAACCCACCTGGCATTTTGAGTAGAGGACTCAAACATAGAAAGTGGGTTGAGCCAGTTCTTCCTAACGAGGACCCAGAGATATGACTCTTTGGACTTCTTCTTGGATGTCCTGACCTACTCTTTTTGTTTTATTTATTTCTACTTTTATCTTCCATTACCTAGCATTGACTTATTTTGCTTGCAGTCATATAACCCTAACCAATACAAACTTAGTAGAAGGTACTCATGATTAAAGAGAAAGAGCCTTCAAATCAGAATCTCAGAGTTGAGGTTGTATCTGGGGACTGTGATACTCAGATTCAGGCCAGATTTTTTTATTAAAACACTGTAAACTTTGTGGCAGAGTACCTTTGTGCTGCTGAGAGAAAGCTGAGGGGATGGACTGGGAGATCCTCTCTCTAGGGAAGCTCTGCTCCTGCCTTTGTTATGTAATCTCAGTGAAAGCAGCAGGGAGTAGCTATCTGTAGCTACTGCTGGGAAGCCAGCAACTGAGTCTTGAGAGTGTGGCTTGTGAGCAAGGGCAAGTTGACCAGACCTTGTAACACACCCTTCAGCTTCACTAAATGATTCCCCCAGCCTAGTACCTCTTCCCCACGGCAGCATCTGTCAATGTTTTTAACCTCTGTCACCCACCCTTTCTATCCATCCTCAATTTCAAGTAACTCAGAAAATTTGATTGATTTTTTACGTTTTATAATTGATATTAAGAAAAAAGGGTACATAGATATCTGACATAGATATGTTAGCTTAACAAATATACCCATCATATTCTAAACTTACTCCTGGGTGTGTGGAGGTACAGGATGGTTGTCAAATGCAATAGATAACTGATCGCATACATGCATAAAGCCTTGTAGTCAGGAAACAGTTTATACATACAAAATATTCCAGAATGTTCTACCCTTACTTTGATAATTGGAAAAATCAATGTCCAGTAGTTCTCTTCTTCCTGTTCACACCTACACTGCAAACTTTACCCATGTATTATTTATCTTACAAAGAAGAAAAAAAGGAGAACTTTGCATTTGTTTTGTGTATGCAAAAACCATAATTAAACTCAAAAAATTAATTAAACTTTCATCATACATTGATTGTCTCCATATAACTTTCATCTGATAGCTGGCAAATGGATACTTCATGTAAGATGAGAGGTGTGGGAACTGTATGTTTGTATGTTTGCAAAATATATAGTTTTTTGGAATCTGAGCCTTCTTAATGATTCCCTTTTGAGTGGTGTAACCTTGAATTAATTGAGACACATAGCCATGATGCAGCTCATTTTTTCATTGCGAATATTCTTCATTTCCTCTTTAGTGGCAGGACCTTGAAGGGATGGCTGGGTGGTAGCTTTGCTTTGCACAAAGCTGCCAGAGAGTTTCTAGCTTACCAAATGCTCCTTTTGGATGACACTATGTATGATGTCTAGGTGACCATTTCTTTCTCAGAATTATCTGGCAATTAGAAAATATGTATTGAAAACTATTGCATTTTCCATATCATTTAAACTGGACATTTTGTTTCTAAGAGTTTATCTCAAAGCTATAATGCTGGAAGAATACAAAGATTTAGCTTTCCTAAATGATAGGAAAAAAATTAAAGCACTCTAAGTAACTAAATAAATTACAATGAAATACCAAATAGCTAGTAAAAATAGCGTTGTGGAAGGACATTTAATAATGTGGAAAGATATTCTCGATCTACTATTAAACAAAACAATAAAAGTTGAAAATAGTATGTCCTGTATGATTCTATCATGAAAAATTATCTACTTTTGTGTGTTGTTGGGAGCCTGTAGGGAAATGCACAGTAACAAAACTGGAAAAAATATGTTTTTCATCTCAAATAATAAAATTGTTTTTCCTTGTACTTATTAAATGCTTTACCATGAGAACACATTCCTGTTAACTAATAAGAAACATAAGTTACAGTATTTTATTTAAAGAATGGGTAGAATGCATAGAACTCACAACTCAATAGTAAAAAATATATAATTTAATAAAACATAGGTAAATTATCTGAAGAGTCACTTCCCAAGAGAAGACACTTACAAATGGACAACAAAGTATACAAAAAAAAAAAAAAATGCTGAGTCCCACTGATGGATCATCAGGCAAATGCAAATCAAAACCACAAGGAGATATCATCTCACCCCAGTTGGAATGGTAATTATCAAAAAGACAAAAAACAAAACAAAACAAATGCTGGCCAAGATGCAGACAAAGGGAAACACTCATGCACTGTTGTTGGGATGTAAATTACATCATTTTGGAAAACAGTATGGTGATTCCTCAAAAACTAAAAGCAGGACTACCATAGGATCCAGGAATTCCACTATTACTACTACAACACCCACACACATACGAAAGGAAATCAGTACATTGATGAGATACTTGCACCCACATGTTCATAGCAGCACTATTCACAATAGCCAAGATACAGAATCATCCTAAGTGTCTATCATTAACACAATGGAATACTATTTATTCATCCTTAAAAAAAAGAATAAAATCCTATTATTCCTGGCAACATTATGATAAGTCAAATAAGTCACATACAGAAAAATAAATACTGCATTTTCTCATTCATATATGAAAGCTAAAGAAGTTGATCCCATAGAAGGTAGAGAGTAGAGCAGTGATAACCAGAGGCTGGGAAGGTGGGGCAGGAATAGAGAGAGGCTGGTTAATGGATGCAAAATTACAGCTGGACAGGAGCAATGAGGCTTTTGTTTCACAGCACTGTAAGGTGACTACAGTTAATGACAATTTATGGTGTTTCTAAATAGCTAGGAGAGAGGATTTTTTTTTTTTTGAGACGGAGCCTCAAGCTATCCCCCTGGGTAGAGTGCCATGGCATCACAGCTCATAGCAACCTCCAACTCCTGGGCTCAAGCGAGTCTCCTGCCTCC
>CAUYQV010091144.1:0-18137 GCA_963574575.1 Galagoides demidoff | reverse complement strand
TGAATGAGAGAAGTTCTATAGGTTTACTCTTTTTTTTTTTTTTTGAGACGGAGCCTCAAGCTATCCCCCTGGGTAGAGTGCCATGGCATCACAGCTCATAGCAACCTCTAACTCCTAGGCTCAAGCGAGTCTCCTGACTCCGCCTCCCACGTAGCTGGGAGCACAGGCACCCGCCACAACGCCCGGCCATTTTTTGGTTGCAGCCATCATTGTTGTTTGGCGGGCCCTGGCTGGGGATTCGAACCCACCACCTTAGGTGTACGTGGCTGGCACCTTAGCCGATTGAGCCACAGGCACCGAGCCTATAGGTTTACTCCTAAGTTGAATTTGTGTGTAAGTTGGAACAGGTACATTTACCTATCATAAACCTCCATTTGTAAGTGTGAATTGTGTCAGTCAGACGTTTGTAAGTCAGGAATTGCCTGTAGTTTCTTGGCCTTTTAAAGGAGCCCCCTAACCCCAACATGCATATCCAGGTAGTGCATCCCCCTTCCCTTGTCCGTAACACCTAGTCTCAGTTCCTCCAGCATTTGTCAGGGATCTCACCAGCCAACCATTTACATCATCCTCTGTCAAGGAATAATCAGGCTGGATATGATGAAAAGCTACCAATATAGTGCTACCAATATTTCCTACTTGTTGGTCTCACTCACTCCAATTTGGGATTAATAAAAATGACTAAATTACTAATAGCACTCTTACCATGTGCCAGAGCTGTGCATGTAATATCTCACTTTATCTTCCAGCAACCTATGAGGAAGGTATTACTATCCTTGAAGTGTAGACAAAGAAAAGGAGGCACAGAGAGATTGAGAGACTTGCCCAAGGTCACACTAATGAGTGGGAGTCTGCATTTGAACTTGAAGTAGTCCGATGCCAGAGCCCTGGCGTGAAATCTCAGCTCCCTGGCAATCCCAGTGCAGATTCCTTATGAACTCAGGGTTTACATTCTTTTCTGCTGTACCGTACAGCATCAATCCTCCATCTCTGAGTGAAGATTTTATTTTTCATCCACTTGTTATTTTCTTCAAATATTCCTTCCCCCCCCCCAACAAATATTTCCTGCCTACCTACTGGGCACTATTCTACTAATTCTGCTGGAGTCCCAGTGGCATCTTCCAAAGCCCTGGTGGTTTTAGTCTGCTCTCCTCCTTTTCTCTTCTCTTGCCCCTTCTTACTTATTCCCATAGAAAATAAAGTTATGAAGGATTTGCAGGGTATAAAGCAGAAAGGACCTCAGAAGTTATCTACTAACCCACTCACTTGACCCATGAAGACTCAAATCTGCAGAACTAACTGCGGCAGAGTCTTGTTCTGATTCACACTCATTCTCTGTAGCCTCCTAACCTTAGGACCAGGTTCATGATAGTCAGCGAGTGTCATTCTATCATCTGTATCAGTCTGTGACTCCAGTTTCTTAGTGTTAATATTTATGTCTTAGGGCTGGAGCAAAGATGAAATGAGCTGGTTATATTTGAAGTGCTTAGATTAGTGCTTGTTAGTTTATTATTATTTTTTATTTTACTTCAGCATATTTCATTATTCATTTATAAGCCAATATTTTCAAATACTTGTCATGTTAAGACTTTTTTGGTCCTAAACATAGACTTAAAAAATGAATTTCTTCAGCTGATTTTATACTATCATAAATGAGCTGATAGAAGATACTATATATAATCTTAAAAAGCACGTGGGCGGGCACAGTAATCCTAGCAGGCAGGAGGATCACTTGAGGCCAGAAGTTCAAGATCATCCTGGGAACATAGCCAGACCACTGTCTCTACTAAAAAAAAAAAAAAAAAAATAGCCAGGCATGATGGTGTACTCCCATAGTCCCAGCACTTTGGAGGCTGAACGAGGAGAATCCTGGAAGCTACAGTGAGCAAAGAATCCTGTCACTGATCTCCAGTGTGGGTGACAGAGTGAGACCCTATCTTAAAAAAAGAATATGGCAGCACTATCATGTCTTCTAGCCCCACCTCCCCATTCAGGGGCCTTGGCAGGGTCAGGCCATGTCTTTTCCTTTTCTTCTAAAACACCCCAAACATGGATCATAGCTGTTTCCCATGCCCACCGCTTCTATATCAGGGGGTGCGTGGGGTCTAGCCTGAGCCTGTTTATCATTTTGTCAGCTCTCAGCAGCCAGTTCCCAGCATCCAGCAGGTATTCCGCACGGATCTGCTGTTGAGTGGATGAATGAATGTGGCATCTGCAGATTTGTGTTCTTCCCTCTCCTACCTGGCCTTTTACCACAAACCCCAACTTCTGTCTACTATTATATGTATACAGGCAGCCCTGAGTTACAAAGTCTCCCTGACACAGAACTCACACTTACAAGGAGGCTATTACAGATAATAGGTAAACATACATATTCCAACTTACGTACAAATTCAACTTAAGAACAAGCCCACAGAACCTATCTTGTTCATAACCTGGCGACTGCCTGGATATGTATCTTTTTCTGGACCGAGCCATAATTTTTTATCTCTAACAAACCAGTTAATTAAAAACAAAACATACACTCTCAAATAGACAAGCACATACAAATGAGTGAGAATTGTGCAGGACTGCACAGGGGAGAAAGTACTCTGAGTAGGGACAGATGATGCCAGCTCTGAACCTGAAGAGGTAGGACAAGGGGGAGGTGTGGAGAGAGTCAGCCTTGTGGGTAGACGTGACTGGAGTTGAATAAGTGTGCTGAGCTCTCTCTCTAGGCTTCTGTGTGAGCACCAGTGAACGAGGATGTGCCTTTCTCAGGGACCTTGCATGGACCAAGTGAGAACACTGCTGTCCAGTGTTTGGCAAGCCGAGAGGCCCTGATAGACATCAGCTGTTGAGCAGGACTGTGGAGGGGTAGTCTACACAGTCATGTCATCTGTAAATAACTACTCCTTTATTTTTTCTTTTCTGATTGTAATATCTTTCATTTATTATTTATTTTCTTGCCTTAACCACTACATTGCGTGGGCCAGTACAATGCTGAGTGGAAATGATAGCATTCAGTATTTCTCCATTTACTGTGTTAGCTTCATTTGTGGATATCTGTTTTTAGAATAAGGACATTTCCTTTTATTCCTAGTGTGCTGTGAGTTTTTAAACATAAAATTTTATCGCATCCATTTTATGCACTGCTTAAAATAATCATGTTGTTTTTCTCTTCATTAACCTCCCCCCTCCCCCAGCCAGGTGAGATACTTCCTTGAGAACATCCCATGCCCTTCATTCCAAATCTGTGATCACACAGCATTTAGTCTCCTGAAGGGACCTGACAGCTGGCTCGTCTCCATGAATGTGTTAGCAGTCTTATCAAACATTTCTAAAAGGCATTTCTCGCTTGAGGCTTGAACCCAAACCCACAGTGGTTGGGAACAGACCCTGGACCTGTGTTGGCCTTCCTTCTCCCCTGCCTCCAAACTCACGTAACACATACAAGACACAGCCCCTGGAAAGAATTTTTCGTGAGAAGCCAGGCTTCTCTCACCAGGAACAGAACAACAGCAGTCGTTTTCACCATGGCCATCACCATCATGGTAGGTTAATAGGACGCTTGCACATTAAGGAAAATGTGAGCCACAAATACTAGAATACTAATTTAAAGGAAATAAGATCATTCATTTTAACTCCACTCTCCTGAGCTTCACTGAAATCATACAACCAAGCAAGCAGCAGGCAGATGCCGGGTTGAATGTGGTCACCAGGAAGCTCCCTGACACTGTCTCGTGATTGGTGATCGGCTGAGTATCTCCTGAGGGCTGAGAGCTTTTTAAGTAGCTGGTGCAAATGGATGCCTTTCTGAAATTAACCAGTTGATGAATGTCACAGGCAGCAGGCTCCATTCCAGGTCTGGGCCAGGATGTGCTCAAACTGTAAGTTTCCCTCTCAGCCTCCAGGGTCTATGACTAACGAGGAGATGGATGGTCCAGCGGGTGGGTGGGTGGGTGGTGGTGGTGGGAGAACCAGTCAGAAGGAAACTGCTCAGGGCATGGGGGCTGGTTCTTCTCTCTGTGCATCCTTGGATCTGTGTGCCACCCCTGCCATGTCCACAATTTCTGCATGTCTGTTTAGATAAGGCCCCAATCCAGAAGGAAGGGAGTATGTATGTGGTACAAAGACATAGTACTTTTTTGTTCATTGTTCGTTTTTATTTTTGAGACTCACTCTGTCACCCTGGGAAAAGTGGTGTAGCATCATCATAGTTCACAGCAACCTCAAACTCCTGACCTCAAGCAACCCTCTTGTCTCAGTCTCCTGAGTAGCTGGGACTTACAGGCACCCGCTATAACAACCGGCTAGTTTTTCTATTTTTAGTAGGGATTGGATCTTGTTCTTGCTCAGGCTGGTCTCTAACTCCTGAGCTCAAGCAATCCTCCTGCCTTGGCCTCCCAATGTTAGGATTACAGGCCTGAGCTACCATACCCGGCCTAAAAACATAGTCTTTTGAACAGATAAGACTGGACCTGGCTCTGTGAATGTGGGCAGATTATTACTCACTCTGAGTTTCAGATTCCTCAACTGTGTAAGGAGAAAATAAGACCTGCTTCACATGGGCATCAGATGATACGTAAAGCATGCTTTACACCACCTGGAACCTATCAATGCTCAGTAAGTGGTAGGTGGATTATTATTATTATTACTACCACTATTGTTGTTGAAGGAAACAAGAGGTCAGCTGAATCCAGATTCAACAGACTAAAAATATAACAGACCAAAAAGGCTGTTATCAGACACATTTCTTTACATTCTTCTTCTGAAGCATCCTTCTTCAAAAAACAGAGATGGATTTTGCCTCCACTGAAGTGTTAGCAATGTACATCAGTACATACATAAGTTCTTTCTTCTTGATCTGAAAGAGGTGAGGGTTTATAAGACTCCTCATGATTTTGCTCAAGGCTGGACCCAGGCCCAAAGGCCACAAGTTCGTGAGTTGCTCTAATTAGTGTGTGGATGGAGTCTACGCTTGTGAATGCTTTACATCCTGGTTGTTTCTGTCCTGAGAGAGCACTGGGATGGGACCAGGAGGGTGGGATGGTCCTGGATTCCTACTGTCTCTTTGTGGCTTTGGCCAGGTCTCTCTTTGGACCTCAGTCTCTTCATCTGTAAAAAGAGGAGGTTGAATTTTGTTGGTGATTTCCAAGTGGTGAACAAACACTAGGAGTGAAAAAGAGGAGGGGTTGAGAGGGCAGACAGAAGAACCCAGCCCAGTGGTACAGAAAGGGGGGGGGTGGTCATGGAATCTGTTTGTGAAGGGTCATTCCTGCTTCCCAAAGGAAAATTAGACTAAATATCTTAGAGGCCACTTTGGGAATGTCACAGCCCACTCTCTTGGGTAGGCAAAACTGGCTATGTAACCTAAAGAGGCAAGGGTTTATGTAAGGCTCAGCAGCCACCCAGAGAGGGAATTAGATTTCAAAGCCTCTGCCTTTGGCCCACTGCTTAGCCACAGGCTGCACCTGTTTCCCTCTTTCTTCCTCTTAACACAGGCTGCCCCTCCAACACCACTGACTGTTCATTAATGGCCAGCAAATTAACCAACACACTGGTGCTAACTACTATTCGAGGTCTATGAATTAGTGCAATAAATTGTTTTCTTCTTAGGGGTTGTTAGCATATCCTAAGGCCAATTGTTGAGCCTGGCAAGGTGATCTTTTAAGTACCTACTTAAAATTCTGGTCACAAGGTTCTGTTGCCTAGAAAATCCTTAATAAGAATAGTTAAATAAACAAGCAGTTGATCAACATAGACATAGCTTTAGGAACGCAGTTAAACATCAGCTGGCTGATGGACATTAGTTATAGCAGGAAGGTGCACCTGGGACTCTCCTCCATTCATTCCTTCAGGCCCTGACACTTATGCATTATGAACTGCTTTGAGCCTCTTCTCAGTCTGATTGCTGTACGTGTTGCATCATGACTTGGGAGCAGGAATCTTGAAATCAGAGAACCTTGTTGGGGCATGGCTCTGCTGCTTACCTGCTGTGCAACATTGTACTCTTTTTGAGCTCCAGCTGACTCTCCAGCACAATGGTCAATAACCACACCCTCCCAGACCATTTGTGAAGGTCAAACAAGATAATCTGCAGGAAAAGACACCTTGCAAACTGTAGAACTCTGTGAAACCATGAGTTCCTTGAGGACTTGTCAGTGATCCTGGTTTTTGTTGTATATAATACCTAACACAGTGGTTCTCAACCACATAAGAATCACCCAGAGAGCTTTTAAAAAATACAAAGACCTGGGCTCCACTCCTGGATATTCTTACTTAATTATTTTGGGGTGGAGCTGAGCACTGGTATTTTTGAAAGTTCCCAGGTAATTCTAATATGCAGCCAGCCTTGAGAACTCCATTTGGCTCTTTGCTGGAGGCTCACTTCTGTTGGATGAATGAATGATTCTAATTATGACTTCCTCTCCCCTTCCCCCTGGAGGAGTGTGCTTTGTACCGGATGGAAGGATGTTTCCTGTGTCGGGTTACACTCAGGTGCTTGGCTATTTCTAGAACTGCCTTGGAAAAGCATCTGGACGTTCCTGTTCAGAAGATGCTCTCGATGACTAACATGCTGGTGGGCAGCACCTCTGCAGCGGGTGGGGGTGGCCTTGCAGCTGCTGCACGTGGCCACTGGGCTAGTGTCTTTGAGTGGCAGTCTGCCAGGTCTGGGATGGGCGGAAGGGAGCTGGGATTCCCTGGCCTTCCTCCTACTTCCCGCCAGTTAGGTCAGGTCAGCTTTTGGCTGTGTTAAATGCTTTAGGAAGTTCCTGGAGCCTTTCCCGTTGTTGTTTACCTTGTGAAGACACTTCAGTCAGGGTCTTTTAATAGAACAACTCAACATGAAATTAATTTCCTGGGTGAGCTGGTCGTGAGGCACACTGGTGTTAACAACTCCAACTTTAGATTTTTCAGTTCAGCTTTTGACCTTGCTTCCTTTCAGGAAGAACTCTTTTATGGAATTCAACACGCCCTAAGAGTGAGAGCCAGAGAGAGAGTCTTTCTCTTTTGTTCACCAAATATTCTGTGTTTTGATACATCTGATTTACCACACGTAGATGTGTCAGGAATTCCTTCTTTCTTTCCCCCAGCCCAAGATCAGTTCCAGCTTCCCCCAGGAGCCTGCCCTACCCCTCAGCTCTCCTTCCCGTGTTCTCACTCTCACCATGACTATCTCCAGGGAGAGGAGGCAGTGGCCCAACAGGGCTTAACCTCACAGCCGCTACTGATTTTCTGAAAGACCTTGAACACATTATTCGACATCTCTGAGACTCAGTTTCCTTATTTCTCAAGTCAGGCAGACGATGTCTGACTGGCCTGACTATTGTGAGAGAAACAAGGTGATAGGCCACACCTGGCCCGGATGGCCTGGGATGGCAGTTCCTGCGGAGGGAAGGGTTCTGGGTGTCTTCCCGAAGGCCCAGCTCCCTCCTTTGCCAGTAGTAGGCACGCAACAGACATTCGAGGTGCATGGAAAGAGATCCTGAACCTTTAGGGCAGTAGCAAGGGAGATACTTTCTTTCCCATGTCTCCTTATCCAACTAAAGCTGTGTACAAGTCCTGCGGTTTTGTGATACTTTCTTTCCCATATCTCCTTATCCAACTAAAGCTGTGTACAAGTCCTGCGGTTTTGTTTGTTGTATTTTTAAAAGCAATACCTAGTGTTCTTTTGTGTATACCTCAACATGCCCCAAAGCACTGTGACCCAACTGGATCAGCTGGGCTCATTCTTGAGCTGGCCTCCTGAGGCTGGGCCATCTCAGAGAGGGACGTGGGCCTCAGAAAGGGGCCGCAGCCTGTGTGTTTGATGCACACTCACTAGGTGCCAGGCCCCTCCACTGTGCTGACTTACCAGCGTGGTGCATGGCATGGCAGGAGCACTTGTCACCCATAAAACAGAAGAGTACACTGAGGCCCAGAGAAGTTAGGAAATTTGATGGGGTTCCCAAGGGAGACACAGGAGAATGGAATTCTTGGCTCTAAAACCCATGTGCTTTCCATTATGTCACAGTGAAGTTTGAATCAGAGGACTATGATGGGATTGAGATTTTGCCAGCTGGCAGTAGGTGGCCTTGGGGGCAGGCACCACGTTATATTTTTGAGGCTCTACTTTCCTCAGCCCAAAGGGAGGGTTGGCCCAGTTCTCCATCCTGGGTATCGGGGACCATATCCACCAGTCATTGCTGGTCTCGACAGCCCTCTAGTGGTGCTTTGCAGGAGCAGAGTGGTACCTAACCTTTCCCTTGCCGTTATTCACAAAGGGCTGATGCAGACTGCGGGGCACCTGGCTCTCAGGTGCCCCTTTGACTTTCACTGACCAAGAATTAAAAATGAAGAAGTCTCAGAGAAGTCTTTGGGGACAGAGATGAGCTGACTGATTCCCAGAAAGTATTATTATTTTAAAAACTTTCAGTCCTGTTTGTTATGTGCCATACCTAGAACTCTCACTCACTCTTGAATGATAGTGAAAATCTCCTCCCCCTCAAATAGATTAAATTTGTAATTTTAAATTCAGTCATGATACGTGCACTTGCCTGAGCTTTTTCCTATCCCACAGCCCTAATTTCATCAGACCCTGTTGGCAGCAGTGGGAAAGCTAAGGGGACACTGCCGGGGCCAACACATCAGGTTCAAGCTCTGGTTCTGCTATGTAGGTGATGTCATCAGTCCTTTCACCCCTCTGCACCCAAACTCATCACTGATAACATAAGGGATTGATAAGCAGAGTCCTCGCAAGTCTGATCTCTTCTGTGCATGCGTGGAGCTTCTGCTGCTTTCCAATGGCAGATTTTACATTCCTTCCAGTCTTTGCAAGTCTTGTGGATGGAAATAGGCCTTCCTGAGAGGTGGGGCAGAGAAGGTGAAGGTATTATTTAGAGCTCTGAAGCAGAGTAAGGTGAGCATACATGGCCCCAGGAGCTGTGTACTTGCTGGCAACTCTCACATCTCTAACCTGGGCCTCTTCCTTAAGATCCGGACTAAGTAGTGATTTGTCTACTCCATTTGGAAATATAACGGTAGGTCAAACTTAACATGACCAAACAGAACTATTGATTCTGCACGCCTCCCAAATATATTTCCCAACCCCAGTCTTCTCCACCCCAGCACATGGAATCATGATCTGCCCGGTTGCTGTGGGAGCCCTTTTGGATTCTCTTCTTTTGGCCATATACCCACATATATGTTTTCTTTCTTTCTTTATTTTGAGACAGAGTCTCACTATGTCACCCTTGGTACAGTGCTGTGGCATCACAGCTCACAGCAACCTCAAACTCTTGGGCTTAAGCTATTCTCTTGTCTCAGCCTCCCAAGTAGCTGGGACTATAGGCGCCCGCCACAATGCCTGGCTATTTGTTGTTATTGTCACTGTTGTTTAGTAGGCCCTGGCAGGGTTCAAACCCACCTCCCCATGGGGTCTGTGGGGTTCTTCCTGCCTGAAATGCTCTTTCCCTAGATCCTGGTGTGGCCACCTCTTTCTCATTGTCAATACTGCTGCCTCATCTCACATGGGACCTCTGATAGGGCACACAGTGCATGTGGCTGGCACCCTAACCCACTGAGCTATGGGAGCTGAGACCACATCCACATTTTAAAAAAACTCCTTTGCTCTACCTACAAATAATATCTCAAAGCCAACTTCATTCTCCTCCACTGTCTGTGATAATATTCTCCTTTCACCTAGATGACAGCTACAGCTTCTCACCTGGTCTTCTCACCTTCCCTCTTCCCCTACAATCCATCCTCCTGAGTAATCAGAGGAGCAGAACAGAGTGTGTTGTCCCCTTGCTTTAATCTCTTTAGGGTTTTGCCTTTGCTTATAGAATCAAACCAAATCCTGATCTACACGCATTGCGTGGTTCAACCCTGCCACTCTCCCAGCCTCCTCTTTGTCCACCCACCTCTCACTCATCTCACATTGTCCTGGCTACTCTGTCCTTCCCTCTGTCCCTGGAGATACCAAAGTCTTTCTCCCCATGGGGCCTGTGTGGTTCTTCCCACCTGAAATGGTCTTCCCCTAATCCTGGTGTGGCCACCTTTTTCTCATTGTCAATACTGCTGCCTCATCTCACATGGGACCTCTGAGAGGGCCTCCCTGGTCCCCCTGACCAAAGCAGGCCTTAGTCAGTCCTTGTTTTGCATGTGTTTCTAGCCCTTACTCCTGTCTGATAGTATTTTATTTATTTGTTAGGAGTTTCATAGTACTGTTCACATTGAATATGAACAGAGAATCTACTTCTCTTGTTCACTGCTGATTCCCCAGAACTTTGAATTGTGCCTGTCGCATTGTAGGTCTTCAAAAGTATTTGATGATGAGTTAAGTGATGAACTAACAATCACAGGCTACTTGATGAACTCTTAGCTGTACGCATTTGAGTTCATCATTGTAGCATAAGCTTTTGTCACCCAGAAGAAAAAGTTTTTCCAATCATGATACCTTTGCCCTATTTCCTAGTCTTAACCGAACATAATTTTTACAGTTCATTTCTGGCTATCATGGCAGCACTCGGTTGGGTATAAGAAACAAAACATGAAGAAATGTCTTCTCTGGCTCCATGCCTGTGCTCAGAGGCTAGGGCGCTGGCCACATACAGCAGAGCTGTCTGGTTTGAACCTGCCCCAGGCCTGCCAAAGAACAATGACAACTACAACAACAACAACAAAATAAATAAATAAATAGTCAGGCATTGTGGCAGGTGCCTTTAGTCCCAGCTACTTGGGAAGCTGAGGCAAGAGAATCATTTAAGCCCAAGAGTTTGAGGTTGCTGTGAGCTGTGATGCAACAGCACTCTACCGAGGGCGAGGTAGTGAGACTCTGTCTCAGAAAAAAAAAAAAAAGAAAGAAAGAAAAAAAGAAATGTCTGCTCTGGGCTAACAGAGATGGGGACATGAAGGAGGGTATGTGTATGTGTTATGTATTTGTCCATGCCTGCGTGTGAGTTGGGACATGGGGTTTCGGTTTATAGTTGAGATGGTAAATGATTTTCAGTTGCATTATCTACTATTCTAAGCCTCACTTAGAGTAAATAAAGCACCAGGTGGCAGCAGGGGAGTATTGCTACACTATTTTTAGCACTTAAAGCACTTTCCTAGTGGATTAGCTGCTATATAAAATGCAGAATTAGACACAGTCCCTGAACAAAGAATTTGCAATCTATAGATGGATTGGTTGGCATTATATAGAGGTCTATATAATCATTATCAAAAACATAAATGTTGAATGCCCTTCTCTGCAAGAGAAGCAGCAAAGGCTACAGAATGTAAGTAGGCCAGGGTGAGCCTTACTCTTTGTAGACAACAATAGAAAATAAAAAATAAAGGAAATTTAGGTAGCTATACAAACCCTGAACAAGGTAAGAAATTATACCTAAAAAAAACGACAGGCACAATTATTTGTTTTCTTTCTTTTTTTACAGTTAATTGTCTGTTTCATTCTGTAAACTGAAAGTCCTCAAGGACAGGGACCAGTTCTTTTCATCTTTGAACTTGCAACACTTAGCAGAGAGCCTGTCACAAAAAAGGGGTTTAATAAATGTTTGTTGAACAAATGAGAAAAAAATTACAAAGTAAAATGAGAAGGGAAAAACAATGAACATTGCTATACAGAAAGGAATTAGGAGCTTCCTTGTATGAAATTAAGTTGCATGCTCTAATCTTAGTGTATGGCCATGTTTATCGATCCTTCTTTTTTCTTCAAGAATAGATGAGAATTTTTCCATTCCTGACTTCAGCAGAATATTGGGTCTTTTAGAACTTTTCATATCAGGAGACCCAGCTGAGTGAGAGAGGTTACTATCCAGACAAAACCTTAAGACATATTCCCATTTATCTGAGTCAGCATTGGCTGCGCTTATAGCTAAAGATCATCAGTGTGGACCTGGAGACCACATTCTATGTTTTATAATCTTCAGCTTCTTAGTATGTTTGTTATCACCCATGTACTGAAAGACAAAGATCTTTGGGCTTCTCATAAGATGAGGTTCCCTTCATGCCAGCCCACCACCTCCATCTCCTAGCAGAGGGATCCTACAGCAATTTCTTTCTTCTTGGGTAGAGAGGCAGAAGGTTAGGGGTAAGGAGGAGAAAGAGGAAAGGCAGAGGGCCCCTGCCCAGTGGGAGCTATGGTACAGGACAGGGACAAAAGACACTGAGAAAGGAGCTTGGGTGTCTGGCAGCAGATTAGCCTGTGAATGCAGGTTAGGTTAAGATTAGCTTGGTATTAGGTTAGATTTTTTTCCTGCCTAATTAGAGCTTATATTTCTAAGGAGAAAAATCATTCCTATATATCTTCTCCAGCCTAATCCAGAATCTCCCACCAGTCCAGGGAGCTTGAACTTGAATTTTCTCTAATGAGAGAGAAAAGTCTTTTTCTGCAATAATAAGAAGGCTTACAAATTCAACTGGAAGAAGCATATTGCTGTGAAGGAATGTCAAAATATATCTGACAGTCAGTTTCTCTCCTGTTTATTTGTGTGGGGGGGAGGGAACTACAGAGGAGAAAAGGGAGGGCTGGGATAGCCGCCAAACTGTTTCTCCTCATCCCCGTGCAGCAGAGAGAGACTGCCGATCAGCTATTTCTGCCAAGGTCATTACAGACGTTTCAACAGCTTCTAGTTTCTATTTTTCTATGTTGTTTCTATTTTTGTAATAATCTCTAGAAAATAACGTAAACATTTTTCTAGATTATAGATAATTATCTTTTATTTATTTATTATTTATTTTTATAGCTTCATTTTATAGATAATTCTCTTAAAAACTAAATATGGTTTCTCAATTAGGGTGCCTGAGTTTGTGTCTGTTTATGATCATGTTTCTACCAAGTGAGGTCCAAGTAATATCCTAGAATCATCCATAAATGAAGGTTTAGTATCAGGTCTAGAAACTAGAAGTGTTGGGAAAATTGTCCTCACTGCCATGTGACAGAGAAGAATAGAAATGTCAAAGGCAAAAGAATCTGTGCATATCAGTGAGTATGTTCATTTAATATTTTAAGTGTTTTACTTCTATTCTTCGTTCATATCAACTTGCTACAGTTCAACAGCAGAAAATAAATCAATATGAAATAGGTAATTTTTTGTTTAAAAATTTTTTTAGAAATTATAGTATTTTAATTGAGAGGGGTGAATCCTTAAATTGATTGGCATATCCAAAAATAGGTAATTAAACGAGTTCTTTTTTTAAAAAGGAAAATTATTAGCAATGATATGATAATGACTCAAATGCAAGTCCTTTATGGACAAAATCAAAAGAACCAAGTTAATAATAAGATGCTATATTCTTATCAATAAGCCTTGCATTGGTGATTTTGCTCAAACAAAACAATATTATATGTCACATTAACTTAAGGTGGTCATTTAAATTTTATTGGTTTTGCTTATTTAATTTTTGTATTGATTTTGCTTATCTAAGAACTGTAAGCATAAGAAGTGAAGTTTACACCTAGTTTTATGATCGTACATATTTATGTAACTTTATAACTAAATTAATTGAAGTCAATGTTTCATATGTCATGTGTTAAGTTTGAGAAACAGTCTTTTCCCAAAGATCGTTCTGTGGAATTCTAGTTCCAGAAAATGAACAACAACAAAAGGTATTTATTAACAAATGAATTTAGAAATGCACTATAGCTCCCTTTGGGAAGTTATGGTACATGTTAGCATATTTCTACATGAGAAAACTGTTTAATTTTGCCAACAGTTTCCCAAAATTATTTGATAATGTAAAACATTTTTTCATAAAACAGTTATTAAGATTTTACAAGTTTGATAGGAAACAAACAAAAGAAAAATTGTTCTAGATTGGAGAATAGCAGATCATACACTTTTCTCTGCAGAGATGAGCAGGGGAACAAAGTCAGAGACTTTAACAAGAACGTGGCTCCAAAGGATGAGAGGTGTTAAAATAAAGAGATTTTTTTTTTCTTCTCCAAATGCAAATGATTCCAATAAGGAAGACAAGATTGGAGGGTAGATTGAAAGGGTCCAGACTGAATTCACAGAATGCTGTCTGATCTATAGTGAAATGTAAAAAGGACCATTTGCAGAAGATGTGGGCACATAGACCAAGATGATTTCTTCAGTGTGGCCCAAATAAGTATGTACATTCTGGACAAAGTCACCAGAGGGTAAATTTCACTGTAACAGAAGAAAGATCATTTCAGTTCTTAGAGACGTCCTGAGATGAAATGACTGCTTCAGGACATAGCATGTGCCCTGTCCCTAAGCAGCTCAGACAAAGGTCAGATGGTGATGTAGAGAAAGTTTAGGTTATCAATTGATATATTGGACTCAACAATTTTTAACCTTGAAGTTCTGTGAGTCCATTTATTTGTGATAAAAATAGAGATATGTACATGAGATAATGTACCCTACAGGATAATAATGATTAACACTTATTAAGTGATATTACGTGCCAGGTATGTTACATGAATTAAGATGTTAAATCCTCACATCCTCTAACAACCCGACGAGAGAGGCACTGACCTTATCCTTGACAGATGAATCGCTGCTGTGAAGCTTATCACTCTCACTTTAAATTAATGACCTGTACAAACGGTAGTGGGCCTTAATGCTGCCAGGCTCTTGTACTATGTCTCTCTTCCTTTCCCGTTCTCACTTTCCAGGATAACTGTATACTCTCTTCTCTTCCCAAATCTCCACCACCTTGCCAATCCTTAATCTCAGCTGATCTGAGTGCTTCATACTTCACGGAGAAAATCAAAGTAATCAAAGGAACTCCCACAATACTCCTGCCACTGCCATGCATTCTGCCTCCCCACCTGTTTCTTTGCTTGAAGGGTTCCTGCCCCCAGTTGGACCAGCTCCTCCAATTCCGTCCATCTCATGCCCTGTTGTCCTTTATCCCCTCTTTCTCCCATGTTATTAATTTGTTTCTTTAGACAAATTATTTTCATCCTATACAAACATTCTGTTATTTCTCCTATCTTCGAGAAATTTCTTTTCTTAACCCCATTTCCCTTTAAGCTACATCCTATTTCAGTGTTTTTTCATTTGAGTAAATGCCCCAATCAGCTAGCTCATTGGTAATACATCCAATCACCTTCTTCCCATTCTTTTTGACCTCGCTCCAATCTGGCTTGCACCTGAGTATTCTACCAAAACTACTCTTGTCCAGGGCTCCCATGACTTTCATTCACATGGCTCAATCCAAGGTCAAGTCTCAGTCCTCCTTGATCTCTGTGCCATTTAGCATCATTATTATTTCTTTTTTTCTGAAGACATTTTCTGCACTTGGCTTCCTGGTCACCGTACTATTAGGTTTCTTTCTGCCTCCATGGCTTTTCCTTCTCCATTACTTTGGCTGGTTCCTATCTTTCCTTCGGTTCCAATTTCCTGGTGATCTCACCCAGTTTTATAGTTTAAAAATGTCACCTAAATGCTGTTGACTCTAAACTTGTCTATAACCCACTCCTTTTTCTTGAGCTCCAAGCTTTTATGCTCAACTGTCTACTTCTCATTTCTAGTTGGGTGTTTAATGAACATCTCAAGCATAGTAAAACTAAGCTTCAGATCCTATGTAGTGACCGTTGTGTGTACCAGCCCCTTCAGGACTGAGGCTCCCAACCCCCCAGCTCTCCTCTAGTAAAGTCTCTCTCTGAAAGGGCCTTCCCTGAATGGGGCTGTCTTGCTCAAGGTGACATCCTCACGGAAGGCAGCTCCTGCACATACCGAGTTGGTGTGGGCGGTGCAGAGGCCTGGTCAATTGCCTCAGTTTGAGACAACTCTGAAGAGTTGTTGCAGCTCCCAATGGGATCAACAGAGGCCTCTGTCACAGCTGATCACAGTACAATTTCTGTCTTCCCAACCATCTTCTCTTGCTTCCTTGACAGGTGATGTTTAGGGAGTAGGCTCGGAAACACTAATTTCTCTCTTAGAGTTTGTTTCCTGGGGAGCCTGACTTAAGGTAATGAATATTGCCAGGTACAGTGGCTCATGCTTGTAATCCCAGCACTCTGCAAGGCTGAGGTGAGTGGATCACCTGAGCTTAGGAGTTTGAGACCAGCCTGACCAAAAGTTAGACCCTGTCTCTAAAAAAAATAGCCAGCAAGCACCCAGTATCGGCTACTGGGGAGGCTGAGGCAAGAGGATCACTAGAGCTCAGGAGTTGGAGGTTGCTGTGAGCCATGATGCCACAGCACTCTACCCAGGGCAACAAAGTAAGACAACTCTGTCTCAAAATAAATAAAAAAAAGGAAAACTAGAGGACATTGTATGTTGTATACCACTGATGACCAAACAGAAGGCGAACCTGGAATATAAGATGATCTCCCTTCTGTTTGTAAGCTTTATCTATGTTATTGCATGGAGCTTGTTCACATCTTGCTTAATATGTACATTTATATGTATATTTATTTACCCCTTTTTCTGTAGGTATCCATTGTGGTACACAGTGATCTTTAAAATGCTTATTTATACTGTCATATAACAGATACAAGTGTGAGGTTATATTTCTAGGAAAAATTACTAAATTTATAAATTACTCGCTCCCTCTCATCATTTCCATCAAAATGTCTCTTAGATATCCAAATACAGCAGAACCTCCATAGTGACCACTTCCCTACATTGGCCACCTCCTTTCTTTTTGTTTAGACGGCATTTCACCCTGTTACCAGGTAGAGTGCTACGACATCATAATAGCTTCCAACAACCTCAAACTCTTGGACTCAAGAAATCATCTTGCCTCAGCCTCCCAAGTACCTGGGACTACAGGTATTCACCACCACAACTGACTAGGTTTTTTCTTTTTTTTGTTTGTTTGTTTGTTTTGTATTTTTAGTCGAGATGGGTCTCACGCATTAAAAAGTATTTCTCAACCTCACCCTCAGTACAGAGCTTCTACTCTTAAACCTGGAGATAGCCAAATGCCTTCAATAAAGCTCATTATAATCCCCCCACAATTTCTTACTGAGGATTAAATGAGATAATTTAAGGGAAGTGCTTTAAAAGTGTTTGGCTCATTAAATTGTAGCTAATAGGCTGTTGTTTTATTATTACAGTAGGATTATTTTAAAGTAATTTAAAAACTATAGAGCTCTGCACACGTAAGATTGTATTATTTTATTATGAAATAACTAAAACAAAATCTGGTGGCTTTATCACTAGAGAGAAGGACAATCCTTAGCACTTACTTAGTAGGCTATAGAACTTTACAAATGTGACTGTGATTTCACCTAAATATGCATGTTCTGGCCCTAAATTCAAGGATATAAAATTAATTTCAAAGTACAATTCACTGCTGCTACAATTTTGCCTGCCTCTAGATACAGGAGCGTCAGAATAAGAAGTTAAACGATAATTTTGAAATCTATAGTGATATATATGTATTTATATATAAAAAGTAAAATGCACTCATTTAAAAGTATACAGTTCAGTGAGTTTTAAAAGTGTGAAATATGGTCACCTTGAGTAACCATAATTATGATAAAGATAAATATTTCTATTACCATCCCCAAATTCTTTCCTCTTTCTAAATAATTTCCTCCATTCCTAGCCCCAGGTAACTACTTTTTTGGTTGGTTTTTTTTTTTTTTTTTTTTTTTTTTTTTTGCAGTTTTTGGCCAGGCCGAGTTTGAACCCACCACCTCCAGCATATGGGGCCGGTGCCCTACGCCTTTGAGCCCTACTACTTTTTAAAAATTATTAATTTTTTTTTTTTTCTTTTTTTTTTTTTTTTTTAGTTTTAGAGTTGGTGAGTCTTAATAGGTTGCCCTGGTTTGACTTGAACTCCTGGGCTGAGTACCTTCCAAGTAGCTGGGACTACAGATGTGTGCCACTATGCCCATCTACAACTACTTCTTTTTTTCTATCACCATGGATTGGCTTTTCCTGTTCCAAATTTTCATATGGAATCACATAGCATATACTCTTTTGCATACAGCCTTATTTTTCTCAGCAAAAAAAAAGTGCCAATACGGTTCAATTGGAAAAGGATAGTCTTTTCTTTTTTTTTTTTTTTTTGAGACGGAGCCTCAAGCTATCCCCCTGGGTAGAGTGCCAGGGCATCACAGCTCATAGCAACCTCCAACTCCTGGGCTCAAGCAAGTCTCCTGCCTCCACCTCCCAAGTAGCTGGGACCACAGGTGCCCGCCACAACGCCCAGCCATTTTTTGGTTGCAGCCATCATTGTTGTTTGGCGGG
>CAUYQV010091143.1:0-12830 GCA_963574575.1 Galagoides demidoff | reverse complement strand
TTTTGAGACGGAGCCTCAAGCTATCCCCCTGGGTAGAGTGCCATGGCATCACAGCTCATAGCAACGTCCAACTCCTAGGCTCAAGCGAGTCTCCTGCCTCCGCCTCCCAAGTAGCTGGGACCACAGGCGCCCGCCACAACGTCTGGCCATTTTTTGGTTGCAGCCATCATTGTTGTTTGGCGGGCCCGGGCTGAATTTGAACCCTCCACCTTAGGTGTATGTGGCTGGAGCCTTAGCCACTTGAGCTACAGGCGCCAAACCTGAAGTTTTTAATTTTGATGAAATCTAATTTATGTATGTATTTATTTATTTTTGAGACAGAGTTTCACTATGTCACCCTTAGTAGAGTTTCATGGTGTCAGAGCTCACGGCAACCTCAAACTGGGCTTAAGTGATTCTCTTGCCTCAGCCTCCCAAGTAGCTAGGGCTATAGGTGCCCACAACAATGCTTGGCTATTTTTTTGTTGTTATCATTGTTGTTTAGCAGGCCAGGGGTGGGTTCAAATCCACCAGCCTCAGTGTATGTGGCCAGTGCCCTAACCACTGAGCTATGGGCACCAAGCTTAATTTATTTTTTCTTGTCTCTCTTGTGCTTTTGGTGTCATGTCTAAAAATCCATTGCCAAATCAAGGTCATGAAGATTTACCCCTATGTTTTCTCCTAATAGTTTTATCTTTTTAGCTTTTTCACTTAGGTCTTTAATTCAGTTTGAGTTAATTTTTGCATATGGTATGAGGTAAGGATCCAACTTCATTTTTTCTGTTCTGGTGGTGGAAGTAGGGATGATCTCTCTGGGTGACATTACCACTTTATATTTTTTTATTTATTTTTGAGACAGTCTCACTCTTTTACCCTGGGTAAAGTCCCATGGCTTTATAGCTCACAGCAACCGCAACTCTTAGGCTCGTGAAATCCTCTAGCCTCAGCCTCCCAAGTAGCTGGGAGGGACTACAGGTGCTCACCACAATACTAACTTTTGTATTGTTAGTAGAGATAGGGTTTCACTGTTGCTCAGGCTAGTCTCTAACCCCTGAGTGCAAGCAATCCATCAGCTTTTTGGCCTCCCAGAGTGCTAGGATTACAGGTGTGAGCCACTGCCCCTGGCTGACATCACTGGCTTAGAAGCTGAGTGCTTGTAGAGAGGGGCAGCAGTCTCAGTTCTATTGGTTCGCCTCCTTATGAGCCAGGACCAAGGGTGATCAGGACCCAGTATTCTCGGTGGTGCTGTGGCCAAGGTATAGCCTCTATCCCATGGGGCTAGAGGCTGGGGAAAAGAAGAGAACCTCCACCTCTCTGCCACACTTGCACCCAGCAATATGCAGCCAGTGGTTGCAGAGCAGAACAACAAATGCCCAAGTCCTATCCCTCCCTGGAAGATAACTCTCCAGCTGGAACTGGGGGCTGGGGGAGCCCTGTGTTCTTGGCTGTACCAGTGTGGAGTGGAATTTCCTTCTCTGAGCTGGAAGCTAAGAGGGTGGGAGCAAATTTTGAATCAAATAATACAGACGCCTTTTTCTTGCTAAGTCTTAGTGGATTTTCTTTTCTTTTCTTTTTGAGACAGAATCTCATTCTGTCACCCTCGGTAGAGTGCCGTGGTGTCACAGCACATAGCAACCTCAAACTCTTGGGCTTAAGTGATTGTCTTGCCTCAGCCCTCCAGTAGGTGTGACTACAGGTGCCCACCACACCTGGTAATTTTTTTGTTATTGTTGTCATTGTTGTTTAGCAGGAACTGGCTGGGTTCAAGCCCACCAGCCCTGGTGCATGTGGCTGGTGCTCTAACCACTGTGTTATGGACACTGAGCCAAAAAAAATTTTTTTTTGAGACAGAGTCTCAAGCTGTCACCCTGGGTAGAGTGCCATGGTATCACAGCTCCCAGCAACCTCCAACTCTTGGGCTCAAGCAATCCTCTTACCTCAGTTTTTCTATTTTGAGTAGAGCCAGAGTCTCGCTTTTGCTCAGGCTGGTCTTGAATTCGTGAGCTCAAGCTATCCACCCACCTTGGCCTCCCCGAGTGCTAGCATTACAAGCATGAGCCACCATGCCTGGCTAGATTTTCTTGAATAAATGTATATCCATTTGCTATGTATCCTTAGGACCATCTCCAGAATTTAACTGGTTGTGTGTGTGTGCTTTAATAATTTTCATCAGTTTTACTGTGGAGTTCAGAGGTCCTTGTGCTGTTGTGATTCTGTTTAGATAAATCAATGTCACTGAGATTGTGGGCAGTATAAAACTAGACAATTGGAATTCTAGTGCCCACATAATAATTCACTGTACGAATACATATTAAATATGAACTAAGAAAGTGGCTCAGAACTAAATATGAATTGGAACTAAACAATCCAGAGTTCTGGATTGTTAGACATATCATTACCTATAAACTCCGTGGGGTGCCTACTATATGTAAGGAATAGGAATAGAAGACAAAAAGCTAAAAATATATTCTGAAAATTAGGAGATTTAAACCCATGCAGTCTATGTTAAGTGCCCAGAGAATAATTGCTCCAGTTTTTCAGGAACATGAGAACTATCCAGGGCTGGAGTGGTTGGGAAAGATTTCTGTGGAGGAAGAGTGAGCTAGATTTCTTTTCTTTCTTTTTTTTTTTTTTTTTTGCAGTTTTTGGCTGGGGCTGGGTTTGAACCCATCACCTCCAGCATATGGGGCCAGTGCCCTACTCCTTTGAGCCACAGGTGCTGCCCAGATAGATTTCTTCGGAGGAAGATGTTGCCCAGAGGGCATATTCCAAGGTAGAGCTGCTGAAGTGGGGCTTGTAGTTGGTGTGTTTGCCAACTTGCTGGAAGGTCTGCAGAGCGAGAACAAGTTGGAGAAAAGAGGTGGTGGTTGCCCAGAAGTGAGGGGGTATGTTTGGTTATTGGACCATGAAGTTTGGACCTCATCTTAGAGAAGGGGGATTTGGGCAAAAGAAATTTTAGCAAAATAGCTTTACCTGTAGTGGATGGAGGAGATGAAGTCCTGTGTGTGCACACATGCATGTATGGTGTGCATGCACAGGCCAGGAAGCCCGAGGCAAGGTTATAAAACTGTAACACAAAGTTTAGATTAAGTGAAGGGGTAGGAATAGAAATGAAGTGTCTGGTGGATGGAAAAATATAGTAAATAACAAGGACCTCAGTAATGCCAAGCAATTGTTAAAACAAATGTGGCAGTTGCTTCCATAAATAAATGAAATAAAGTCCTAGAATGCAAGGTGAGATAGGCTGATGTAGAGATCTGATACTATGTATACTTTAATGATGGAATTCTCCTTCCGTAACTATAGTTAAAAGCAGTCTATTTTTTAATATGCCTATTTGTTCTTCGGTCTGCCGATTACTTGAACTTCTTCCTCGTCACAATCCTCATTTTTAATTTGATCGCAGATTAATTTGTACTTGCAGGGGGAAACCAACAGCAAAGGTTGTGTATGGTTTCAAGGATGAGGTTCTTTCCTTGAAACAGCTATCCGTGTCAAGAAGGGGGGCACGTGCTCAACTCTTGCTTTTTAGAGGTCCAACATGACCTTCAAAACTCCTTAGGATGCGTTGGTCTCTGGCTGGGCACGGTCTCCTGTCAGACTCAGGCTGGCAAGATTTCCCACGGCTGCCTCGGTGTGTGTGTGACTCGCAGCTCTGAGGACAGAGTTGCCAAAACAATACAAAAACACGGACAAAAAGCAAGCCAGAAGATCTCAGGCTCTACCACAGCGGGCTGTGAGTGAAGGCGCGGAAGGTTGGCTCTGTACTTCCCCTTTTAAAATTCCAGTGCAGCAAACGCTCTCGCAGCCGCTCGGTTCTTCCCACTCCCGCCACACTGCACCAGCTTCCCTCCCCAAGTCCTGATTCATGAACCGTGCCACCTTTGTCTCATTTTAAACTGTGCAGACTATTTTAGTCCTCCCACCCCCATCCCAGATTCCTCCCTTCATCCTCTGGAAGGCTCTGATGTAAAGCGCTCGCTAGGTGGGAGAGCGCTTCTCCCGCTCCGCTCAGGTCGGCGAGATCCCCAGAAGCCCCCTCCCCGGGACCCCGCGGCGGGCGCGGGGGAAGCGCCTCGGTCCCTTTAAGGTGTCGCGCTCTCCGAAGTGCGGGCAGGGAGCCCGGGAGCCGGCGCGGGTCCCGGAGCCGGGTGGGAAGTCCTGCCGCCCTCCCCCTCCGCCCGCGGCCGGCCTCCGGGGCCAGCTCGCCCTCCGCCCACCGCCCACCGCGCACCGGCCGGCCATGCGGCGGCTTTGAACCATGTCCTCCTCCTACGCCAAGAACGGGACAGCCGACGGGCCGCACTCCCCCACGGCGCAGGTACCGCCCCCTCCTCCTCCTCCTCCTTCCCCGGACCTCCTCCACTGGCGAGAGCGCCCCGCCTTTGTGCCGGGCGCGTAAGGGGCCCCCCAGTCTAGGCAGGCGGCCCCGCTCCCCTGCCCCTCCTCCGCCGGCTTTCTCCTCCGCCCCTCCTCTTTCTCCTCCTTCTCCTCTTCCTCCTCCTCCTCTCCCTCCTCTGGGTCTCTGCGCTCCCGCTCCGGAGCCCGCAGCCTCCCCCAGCCGATGCCGGGGACTCGGACCCCGCAGCCCCAGAGTCTTTGTTAATGGATGTGGTGGGTGCTCGCGGGCTGCTCCTCTCGGGCTTCTTCTCGGCCGTCGAGGCTTGCAGTGGGTGGGGTGTGGGTAGGGGCTGTGTTTGGGAGTCGCGAAGGAGACTTGGGTGCGGGCGCTGGGGGACCCCGGGGAGCCGGTCCAGAGGCGGACCCCGCTCCACGCTGCGGTCCTCACCGGCTTCTTTCTGGCCCCGTGTGTCGAGTCCAGGTGGCCCGAGGCACCACAACCCGGAGGAGCAGGTTGAAAAGGTCCGATGGCAGCACCACTTCGACCAGCTTCATCCTCAGACAGGTAGGACGAGGCGGCGGCTGGAGCGCGGGAGGGGGAGGGGCCGAGCGCGGCTCCCACCTGCGGGGTGCAGGGACTGGTCCCCGCGCGCGCCTCTCCCGGCCCCGGGCGCCGGTTTCCCTCCATCCCCGGCTCCCGACGGGTTCAGGGGCCGGTGTCTCCGCGCCACTCTGGGAGTTTGAGCGAGTGGACGCAGGTCGACGGGGACCCGGCTTAGGTCAAAGATACTGAATTTAACAGCTGGAAATATTCTGGTTACACCTTCGGGGCTTGGAGAAACGTCTTGAAGTATTGTAACTCGACTTAGAGTAACAGACCCCCAGGGACCTGGTTGGATTCGGGTTGAGAGTGATTTCTTCTATTTTGTCCTATATTGAATATTCTTCTCTTTCTGAATCTTGGGAAGATCTCTGAGCTCTGGCCAAAAGAAAGATACTTTGAGCAGAAAGTTTGGTTTCACTTTGGGACCGCTTCTTTGATTCGCTTAATTTAGGGAAAGCCGGAGGGATTCGGTTAAATGGGAATAAGCGGAAAGCCGGCGCTGAGTTCCCGGGGTCTGGGTGGTACTACACCTGGTGTTTGTTTTCTCAGTGCTCGCTGTCCTCGACCTGGTTCCAGGGCGAGTTCTTTGGGCTCAGGATCGTTAGTAATGCTGAATGTTTAGGTGCCTTTCACCTTGACACAGGAAATGGGTCCTCAGTTTTTGGTACTGTCTATGGGCTGCTAATGAAACCACCCCTAGCTGCTGGGTGCTAGAGGGAGAAAGCGAAAGTAAGTCACCTTCATCTCTCTTTGGAACAGACACTGTATGTGTGTGTGTGCGGGGGGTGGCGGGGAGGAGGTGTTCGGGTGACCTAGGAAGACTTTGGTCGTCACACCAAGAAGCTCTTATCCCAGGTTCTGCTGTGGGCTGCTAGAGTGACCTTGAGAATTTTTTTCCGTCTAGGTCATTCAGCGCATTGTAAGGTTGTTTCTGACCTATGATGGTGGCAGCCCTGAGGTGTTTCTTTAGTGATTTCCATCAGTTTAAACTTATCAGTGACAAATGGGCTTTAGATTCAGAATTGGACTCAGATGTCTCCTAAGGGTTATAAAACATATTTAGGTGATATTTATTATGCCGAATTTCACTTTCTGCAGGAACAAATTATACTACTACACTTTAATTCAGTGAGCACTAAGCATGCACATTATTAAAATGAATACATTTTGGATTCTGAATTCATTCTAAAATTGCATTCTATCCCCTTTGCAGTGCTTAGATTACTTATGTATTTGATAAGGCAGATGAATTTTTCATCTTTGAAACATTTTTGAGTTATGCAACTGTTTGAGATCTTGCTGATGTTTGTTTTGTAGGTGTCTATTTTTGGTAGTTTTATTGTTGCAAATTCTTGGAAATACTAATTATATAGCAGAACTGTTTGACGAAAACTTTTGAGTTCATCTACACCACCATTGAACTAATGGTTTATTCTAAACACAAACAAAACAATATTCTTTCTGATATTCCTAATTTTTCCTTATTCTGTGTCTATACTTAATTGCCTATACTTAGTTATAAAATGTGCTTCTATGCGTTAGCTTAAAAAATGTAAACAGTATTGGATGCTAAATACTTTGGGGGATAATTTGAACCAATGTAGATTTTTGGAATAAATATATGTTATCAATCTATCTGAAAGTGGAATTCACCGGCTTGATAAAATGGTATAATTTAAATTCACGAGTTAATTGTAATTGTATTACACTACATGCACAATTTTCCTATTTTGGGGGTATAAAAATAGTACCTAATTTTGGTGAGCATTTTATAGTTCAGTGAGTCTCCTCCACGTGATCTCATTTAAATGACATCATATAGGCATCTATAATGGCTACAACAAAAATAACTGAGAGATTTATATTTCTTTGATGAGATGAAAAGTGATTGCAAGTGGAATTTAGCAGTATCTTTGAAATAAAATTAAATCTTTTACCCAGATGCCAAAAAATTTTTTTAAAAATGGACAGCAGATGTTTATGTTAATAGAGCTTCATTATTTATAAAATGACCAGTGATTTATTGATATTTGAATTCTTGATACATTAGAGTGATTGAATTTCTTGGTGCTATTTCATAGGCTGTGTGATGCACATAAAGAAGATCGAATAAACACCAATAAAAATAATTTGGCTCATTTCTTTGTCATATCATTTGCAAATATATGAAGGAAAAACTTTCACTTAAAACTGATGTTTGACATTGGATGGGGAAGACTAGGCGGATGGCGAAGGACAGGGGGTGGTTGGCAAACCCATCCAAGAAAACAATATTTGTTCTTTGAGCCAGTTAAATCGTTTCGGTGTTTATGTGTGTACATGCACGTATATGGGGTGTCCGTAAGTTCATGTGTGATTTAACATAGTGTGCAATTTAAGATGTAGTATGTGTGTGTGCAAACTAATAAGGAGAGCTTGCCTGCATTCTGAGGACTTTTGCTCTCAAAGTCCCTCAGGCATCTTTGACCTTGTTTCCCAGTCTACACAACTGCTGGCCTCCACAATTTAAGAGGGATGGAGGTTTTGGAATGAATCCAGGGAACGACTAAATGGCTTCTTTTAGGAAAAGTGAGACGATGAAGTATTTTGCCACTGAAAAGAAAGCAAACTAGGGGTGACCCAGAAATGATCTTCAAAGTATACACAGTGGCATCTTTGGAAATGTGATGATATGTTCCTCCTCTTCATGGAAGATGAAACTCAAGAATTGGCTAAATTACATGGGAATGATGTTTTACAGCAAGACTTTCCTCAGAGTGTTGCTTTCACTGGAATGGATTCCCAAATGAGGCTATAGAATTTTCTCCCAGGAAGTCCCTTTGTATAGGCTATTTATGAGTGAACTATTTATTCATGTTTCAATTTTTTTTTTTTTTTGAAACAGAGCCTCAAGCTGTCCCCCTGGGTAGAGTGCCATGGCATCATGGCTCATAGCAACCTCCAAAGCCTGGGCTCAAGCGAGTTTCCTGCCTCCACCTCCCAAGTAGCTGGGACCACAGGCACCCGCCACAATGCCTGGCTGTTTTTTGGTGGCAGCCATCATTGTTGTTTGGTGGGCCCAGGCTGGATTCAAACCTGCCACCTTAGGTGTATGTGGCTGGCGCTGTAGCCACTTGAGCCACAAGCGCCGAGTCTCATGTTTCAATTTTTTAAGAACACTTAAGTATTTGCTGTGTGCCCAGCACTGTGTTGTAGGGGAAGAAGGTAAGGGAAGAATGAAAAGATGAAAGAAACACTGCCCCTCTACACGAAGATTTTATAACCTAATTATGGAGACGGAGATGTATGCAAACAATACGGTGAAATGTAACAAGGAGTCAGAGGGTGGACACAATGACCACGTGCACTGAGTATGGAAATACTCACGGAGGTCACTGCACATACAGTTTATATAGTACTCCAAGTTAGTCCTGTTCCCACTGGGCTTTGAAGAGAAAATCTGATCAGAGGAGTATGAGTTGACCTTCTCTTGTTAGGTCTATCACACGGCTTGGCCTCTAACTTCTAGCTTCATGTTGAGCCATGATCTCTTGTTAGGTCTATCCTTGTAAGTCTTACACGGCTTGGCCTCTAGCTTCTAGCTTCATGTTGAGCCGTGATCTCTTCGTTCTGTTGCAGAGTTTGCACACACCATCCTCCCTCTTGCCACTTTATGCAAGCGCACCTCCCATATGCGCTTTGCATATGCTGAGCCCACGGTGTGGATGGCTCTTGCTCTTCCTTCTGCCTACTAAACTTAATCTCTCTTGACATCAGGGAGTTTAGCCTTGGCTTCCTTTTCTGATCTCGATAGGGTTAGTTCCTCAACTAGGGGCTCCCAAAGTACCCTATGCCACTTTTCAATAACACCACCACTGTTATTTAACATGTACTTAGATTTCCCTGTTAATCTAATTTTCTTTCTCCCCGTCCAGATAATGAGTTCCACGAGGGCAGAGACATGTCCGCACTTGATTTTCTTAGTGTCCTCAGTCAGCATCTAGCATAGTATATATTCAATGAATGGTCATTTGATTGAATGAAGAAGTGAATGGAGTATTAATGACATATTTTAGCTATGAAGTTGTGCTCTAACATTAAATGATTCGTTTAATGGGGAGAAATCACCCCCCCCAAAAAACTCCTCCAAACTTAGTGGCTTATAATACATTTTTTAATTTCTGTATGCTGACCAGACAGTTCTGCTTCACATGATGTTGTCTGGACACTTGAGGCTGGAAGGTCCAAAATAGCCTCACATGTGTGGTTGGAAATTGGTGCTGGCTGCTGGCTGAGAATTTAATTAAAGCTTTTGGCAAAAGGCTTAATGTTGCTCCGCCTGGGCCTCTCCCCATGGTTGCTTGAGCTTCCTAATAATATGGTAGTTGAATTCCAAGAAGAAGCATCCCATGAAGGAAAGGGGGAAGCTGCAGCTTTCCTAGGACTCAGTTTCAAAAGCTGTATGATATCGCCTGTCCTGCAGTCTCTAAGTCAAAATGGATTGAAGGGTCTGTCTGCTCAGTTTTAAGGTGAGAGAAAATAGGTTATCTTTTTTTTTTTTTTTTTTGAGACAGAGCCTCAAGCTGTCCCCCTGGGTGGAGTGCTGTGGCATCACAGCTCAAAGCAATCTCCAACTCCTGGACTCAAGTGAGTCTCCTTCCTCAGCCTCCCAAGTAGCTGGGACCACAGGCGCCTGCCACAATGCTTGGCTATTTTTTTGGTTGCAGCCATCATTGTTGTTTGGCGGGCCTGGGCTGGGGATTCGAACCCGCCACCTTAGGTGTATTAGGCTGGTGCTTTAGCCACTTGAGCCATAGGCGCCGAGCCAGAAAATAGATTATCTTTTGATGAGATGTGACAAGGTCGCATTATAAAGAGCAAGTAGGTAAAAAGAAAAATCAGACATGACAAAACAAAACAAAAAACTGAAATCACAGTAAGATTCAATGCGAAAATAATGGTGCAAATGGAGGAATTTAAAGATTACTCAATTTGTGTAGTTGACTAAAGGAAAAGTGTATGTTCATTTCAATAGAAGCCAGAAAAGTATTCAACAAATTTTACACATTTTATAAGTTAAGAATAGAAGGAAGCTCCCTGAATCTAATAAAAATTATCTACTAAAACCTCACAGCAAGCATTATATTGATCAGAGAAACTAGGAATAACGTGTGCATTCAGTGATCAGTAAGTGAGTAAATAGTGGTGCAGTAGTCCCCAGTAATCCAGAATTTTCTTTCTGTAGTTTCGGTTATCTGAAGTCAATCAAAATTGGAAAATAGCTGAGTATAGTACAATAAGATATTGAGAGAGAGAGAAAGACTATATTTTGTATAACTTTTATGTGTATGTTGTTAAATAATATTTGTATATTGTTAAAATTGTTCTTTATTATTATAGTTATTGTTAATCTCTTATTGTTTGTAATTTATACATTAAACTTCATCACAGGTATATATGTATAGGAAAAAACACTATAAGTTGCGTAGTATCTGCAGTTTCAGACATCTACTGGGGGGTCTTGGAATGTATCCCCTGTGGATAGGAGGTGCAACTGTGCAGAGTACCATTTAGCTGTTACAGAAAAAAATGAAGTGGATCTGCACGTAATGATATGGAGATGCATTTAAGACATTTGCTTGAAATGAATTCAAGAGAAAAGAATAAGTTATAGAATAATATAGAATAATATTTCATTTAAAAAAGAGCATGTTCCGTGGAAGATAAGGTTGCAGCCATCTTTGGAACCACTTACCTTAGAACAAGAAAGCTATATTTTTTAAGATATGCTAATCAGCTGATCATTACAATAATTCAATGAACCCACACTATAGTTAGAGCTCTAAAACATACTCAGATTCTAAGTTGATACTAAATAAAACAAGTTGGCAAACAAATTCTTTGGGTTATAATTCGAACGCTAGTTACAGACGTGTTTCTCCGATGAAATGCAAATTCATCAACAGAAGGTGGATGCTTTGTGCATAGCTCTAAGAATAATCATATGCCTAGAGGCATGTATATATGCAGACTTCATCCATAAGTTTAGAATCACTGAATTTTAGAACAGGAAGAGATTGCAGAAAGAAAATAAGTTTAGTCTCTCATTTCAGATGAATAGAACCTAGCCCCAAGGACATAAAGGTCACACCAGTGGTTAGTGGTAGAACCGAGATAGGGATCCTGGCTCAGACTCTACTAGTTTTTTCATCGCAACCCACTTTATCCCTGAATAATCAAGCCAGACACACACGTTCATGTAGATGTGGATGCATGAAGGGACATATGGAGCTTATGCCTTTTAGATTCTGGAAATGTTCTTAATCTTTATGGTTGCTATGAAGAACAAAACATCAGCTGAAGAATTTGGAGACTTTAGTTTCTTCCCAGTTCCATCATGGATGGAACTTTTGTTTGCATGGTTCATAGTTCACATGGGGTTATTAGTCTCCTGCCAGTTCTTCTCATTGGTGGGGACCCTGACCTGGGAGCCTGGGAAACAGCCTGCCGGCCATGGCCCCCTGGGATGGAGAGCAGAGCAGGGGAAGGCAGGCAGAAAGGGAGAGTGGATCAAGCACCGGCAGAACCATTTTTATATGTTACCCGCTTGGAAAACAATAGTGAATTATTTTCATCAGCAAATTGGAAGTTTTTATTTGCTTTATTTCCTTGCTAAGTGGTATAGTTACATTGAACTTTGAGACGAAGTTTACACTTACATCCTTTGTGAATTTTTTGTGGAATGAATCTTCCCAGATTAAAGTCTGATAGAGAAAGTAAGAATTCTTTTGGCAAAGCCTTTTTCTTGCTTTTGGTCTTTTTTTTGGGCCAGGGCTGGGTTTGAACCTGCCACCTCTGCTATATGGGGCCGGGGCACCCTACTCCTTTGAGCCACAGGCGCCGCCCTTGCTTTTGGTCTTGAGTAAATTGAACTGAATTTATAAGGATCCAGACTGAGAAATCTAGTTACTGGGCAGGTAACTAGTTAACGAGTCATTTTTTATATTCTTATCTCTGAATCTCAGTTCTTGGTGCACAGAGTTGCCTAACTTTAACTTCTGTAGGATAAAGAACTATTTATCCTTCAGTTTAGAATGATAAGATTTTATAGAAATGTCCATATTAGATTGTTTACTGGTTTCATATTAGTATTGAGTATACTGGATTTTTGCTTATCCATTCTTGTGATACTTTACTAAGAAGAATGTATTCCTCTTCCATCCAGGTTAATACAAAAGCTATAAAGTCTACATCTCTTTTTAATGGCTGAATAGTATTCCATGGTATACATGTACCACAACTTGTTAATCCATTCCTGGGTTGGTGGGCATTTAGGTTGTTTCCACATTTTGGCGATTGTAAATTGAGCTGTAATAGGTGGAGCCTGTAGCTTAGTGGGCAGGGCTGGTGGGTTTGAACCCAACCAGGGCCTGCTACAACAGGCTAATGGGTATTGTGGTGGGCGCATGTAGTTCCAGCTACTTGGGAGGCTGAAGCAGGAGAATCACTTAAGCCCAAGAGTTTGAGGTTGCTGTGAGCTGTGATGCCACAGCACTCTACCGAGGGCAACATAGTGAGACTCCGTCTCAAAAAAAAAAAAAAAATTGAGCTGTGATAAGCAGTCTAGTGCAAATGTCCTTATGATAAAATGACTTTTTTTTTTTTTTGAGACGGAGCCTCAAGCTATCCCCCTGGGTAGAGTGTCATGGCATCACAGCTCATAGCAAACTCCAACTCCTGGGCTCAAGCGAGTCTCCTGCCTCCGCCTCCCAAGTAGCTGGGACCATAGGTGCCCGCCACAACGCCCGGCCATTTTTTGGTTGCAGCCATCATTGTTGTTTGGCGGGCCCAGGCTGGGGATTCGAACCCGCCACCTTAGGTGTACGTGGCTGGCGCTTTAGCCGATTGAGCCACAGGCGCCCAGCCA
>CAUYQV010091137.1:0-21327 GCA_963574575.1 Galagoides demidoff | reverse complement strand
GCTGGGACTACAGGCACCCGCCACAACGCCCGGCCATTTTTTGGTTGCAGCCATCATTGTTGTTTGGCAGGCCCGGGCTGGGGATTTGAACCTGCCACCTTAGGTGTACGTGGCTGGCGCCTTAGCCGATTGAGCCACAGGCGCCGAGCCTCTTTTCATTTTCTTAACAGTCTTTGGAGAGCAGAGTTTTTAATTCTGATGAAGTACAGTGTATCAATTTTTTATTTTATGGATGCTGCTTATGTTGTAAGAAATCTTTGTTTAAGCCAAAGTAACAAAAGTTTTCTCCTATATGTCCTTCTAGAAGTTTCCTAGTTTTAGATTTTCCATTTAGGTCTATTATCTAGTTTGAGTTAATTTTTGCATATGGTTCAAGTAATGAATCCAAAAGTCAAAATTTTTTTTTTTTTTTTTGCCTAAGGATATACAACTGTTCCAGCCGCACTCATTGAAAAGTCTATTCCTTCACAGCACCGTCCATACACCTTTGTAAGAGTCAGTCGTCCGTGTACATATAAGTACATTTCTGGACTCTCTGTGCCAACTCTGTGTTGTTTTGATTACAGTAGAAGAATTCAAGCATAAAGAGAAGTTATATTAATGAAATGGCCCTGAGGTCCTTTCCATTCTGGAGATCCTGGGATTCTTTTTCCTTCCTAGGACAAGGGGAAAGCTGACAGGCTCCTCCCAGCAGTCAGCATAGTCCATCTTTTGCTCAAATGGTCCTAGAACTTCTGCCAACAGGATACGACATAATTTTCTGGGCTTGTGTGGACCATGAGAAGTCCTATGGGAAATGTATCCATCATTACCAACTCGCTCCCAGAACCAGCCCAGGAACCAAGCTGAGGGTGAACCAAAGACCTCAGATGTCTGTTCCAATGCAGGGAGGGGCGCTTCTCTGCAGGAACAAAGATTACTGGTGTTGCCAGCACGGAACCACCCACTGCACACTTGCTGGCACTTTCTGTATAGATTTAAAGACAGAGGGCAGGGCGCAGTGGCTCACTATAATCCTAGCACTTTGGGAGGCCGAGGTGGGTGGATTGCCTGAGTTCATGAGTTCAAGACCAGTCTGAGCAAGAGCTTATCTCTAAAAATAGCTGGGCATTGTGGTAGGCACCTATAGTCCCAGCTACTTGGGAGGCTGAGGCAAGACAATCACATGAGCCTAAGAGGTGACTGTGAGCTATGATGCCACAGCACTCTGCTGAGGGCAAGAAAGTGAGACTCTGTCTCAAAAAAAAAAAAGATTTAAAGATAGGGGATTGAGGCGGCGTCTGTGGCTCAAAGGAGTAGGGAGCCAGTACCATATGCCAGAGGTGGCAGGTTCAAACCCAGCTCTGGCCAAAAACGGCCAAAAAAAAAAAAAGGGATTGAAATTTAATATTTGGGAATATTAAAAAATTCATCATACCTTTTTCCCTCTCCCCACCCTGCCTTCTTTCTTCCAAAGTCACTCCCAATCCCTTAGTTTTAAAAACTGTAAGGCAATTATATGCTAAAAATAAAGTAGGGACGGAGCTGTGTCCCATCCCCTTCCGCACTGGGGGCGTGGCACTGATGACGTGCAGGAGCCTGGGAGCGGGGCCCTGGCTGGTGCTGGGCAGGGAGGAACCTGGAGCTGTGATCTGTGCAATTTGCTGCTAAATCTAAAGCTGCTCGAAAATAAGAAGGGCTTTTTTCCCCTTAAGTCAAAGCAACTATTTAGAAGAAAAGTTAGGGAAAGGCAAGGCATACTGAAGCTGCTGAAAAGCAACCTAGCAGTCCTAAATGTAACCATCATCTTTATTATCTTTCCAACTGAAAATGACCATTAACCTTCAACCTTCCAGATGTTCCTATTTGATTGGGTGATTATTTCTTCAACCTGTGACCTGGCCCTTCGATGCCCCACGCTGCAGGAGTGAGTGTGTTTTGGTTTCTTCACCCTTTTTGATGCAAACACCCTTTCATCTGTTCCTCCTTCTCCCCAAACCTGGACTCTCCCTTACTGGCCTTAAATAATCTGCCATGAAGTAAGTAGCCACGACAGAGAAGCCCATGCAGGAAGGAGCTGGGGCCAACCTCTAGCTGCTGAGAGCAGCTTTGCCAAAAAACTAAAGCCTCAACCTTGCAACAAAAAGTGATAAATTTTGCCAATGATGTGAGGGAGCTTGGGAACCCATTGAAGCCTCCGATGATACTGTAGCCCAGTCAACATCTTGACCTGGGGAGGTACCAAAGTCCAGGACCCTGCTGAGCCATGCCAGACTTCTGACCCACAGAAACACCGATGTAAAGTGTGTGTGCTGGCCGGGCAGGATGGTTCGCGCCTGTAATCCCACTCTGGGATCGCCTGAGCTCGGGAGTTCAAGACCAGCCTCAGCAAACTGAGGACATTCAAGACCAATGTCTGACTTGGTTTTTCTACTAAAAATAGAAAAAAAAAGTCCGCTGTTGTGGTGGATGCCTGTAGTCCCAGCTACTTGAGCGATTGAGCCAGGAGGATCACTTAAGTTCAAGAGTTTGAGGTTTCTATGAGCTATGACACCAGGGCACTCTACCCAGGGCAACAGAGTGAGACACTGTCTCAAAAAAGAAAAAGGGGGACTGTTTGTGGTTGTCAATGGCTACATTTGTAATGGGTGGTTACGCAGCACTAGCTGACTAACACTGAAGAAAGATTTGGGTTTGCTAGACACTGACTTTACAACATGAAAATTTGTTCCTAGTGATCCCTTGAGGCTGTGGGAAGCCCCTGCTGTCAGAGGGATCCCAATCCCATGTTCATGGGAGAGCTTCATCAGAAACAGAGCATTACGGAAGAGAGGTGGCTTCCCCAAAGGAAACAAACATGGGGTCCCATTCCCAAAAGGAAAAGGAGACAGACGAGCATCCTCCAATTGCCCAACCAAGAGCCCAGTGCACCAGCTTGATGGGGGGGAAGCCATGAGCCCAGTGAGGGAAGTGGCTTCCATAGTTACACCGCTACTTCACACCAGGGCCGTAAGCAAAGCTGAGTTTCCTCAGCCAGTCTTATCACTGGGGCGCATTGTGACTAATGTCTTTGGATGATTTCATTTCTGTTATTTTAACCTATTTAGGAATATTTATTCAGTGAGAAAGCATGAAAATCAAAGTCAAGTAATTAGTGAAGATAAGTTTTTTGTTTTTTTTTAAAGAGTGGAATCAAACTTGTTATTTGGAAGAGAAATGCCTACTTGGATGCCCTTTTAAAACATTTCCAGCTGGTTTTTGCATACTCAAGGCTTCAAATTAATCCCACCAACAAGAACAACAGAGCAGCAAATACGAACCTGTTAAAAAAAATTAGGTTTTTAGTTTTGATTTCCCCCCTTCCTCTCTTTTTAAAAAATTCTTTCACATATAAAGTCTTGAGGTCTTTTCATGCAAAGAGATGGCAATGCAGGCTGTCTCACTAGAAGAAAACTTGGAGATGAAACCATCAGATAGCTCCTCTACACAGAGACAAGCCAGCAGCTGGAGGGATGACTTTCCCCACTCTGCACTGCGGAGGAAACCCTGGGGCTGGGGGCTCCTTCCTCCTCATGTGGTTTCCACCAACCCCGCGGGTGGCCCAGGAGTGCTGGATATTATGAGGGCAACAGCAGCTGTGTGGATGACCCTGACCTTGGAACATGCCTACTTGGCAGACCCCACAGGGGCCCTGGGGCCACAGCGCGGCTGCCTCATAGAGCACGGGTCTTCTGAGCAGAATGTGCCCCCACTCAGGCCCTCAGAACACAGTCTGGTATCTGCCTCTTGCACTGCGTTCTCCTTTTTGTTAAATCAGGGTGGATTTCAGCAGGCATGCTCTTAGCCATAGAGGCAAGTCTATCAGGCTGAAGGGGTCAGGGAGGAGGGAAGTTGAACATAGAGAAGAGAGGAAAGCAGGTACAAAGCCAAGCCTGGAGAAATCCTGCTACCAACTTGCTGTGTGACTCTGAGCCAGCTGCCCTCTCTGAGCCTCAGCCTCTCCTGTGTAGAACAAAGGTAGAGTTCCTACCCCAGGACCTCAGCATGGTAAGCCTATGCAGGCTGCACGTGTCAGGTGTTTACAAGGCTCCTTCCATCTCCCCTTCTTGCAGCCCCCAGGGCTCAGAAGTGGTAGTAGCTGAGGCTAATGCAGAGTTTTCTGAAGGCTGCAAGCCGCCCTACATGCCAGACACATAACTCACTTAATCCCCACAACTGTATGTGTGGTAAACACTGTTATCATCTCCAAAGTACAGAGAAGGAAGCAGAATCATGGGAGATTAAGATCTTGTTTAGAGTAACTGCCGACGCAGACCCAGGCCGTGGGCCCCCATGGCTGTGCTTCAGCATCACCGTGTTCTACCTCCCGGCTGCTGTCGTATCACCAAAGGAAGGGACCAGACGGCCTGGGAACCATCCCTCTCCCTCCTGTCTTCCAGTCCCCACCAGCTGTCCTGCGCCTCCCACACCCTGTCTGCCCCGGTACTCCTCTAGATCTCTGGATGCCAACTCCTCCTCTTAGCCCATTGCCTCTTTGATTTCTCCTGAGCACCTGCAGCTTTTTTCCCCAAACCAGCGTGAAGAAAGAGAACAACCAGAGTGGGAATGGTGGAGAATTAGGAAATAAGACAGACCTGCACAGGAGACCCACACAGGAGACCAAGGTGGGATCAGAAGGAGCCAGCACTGAATTGTGGGTCTAGCTTTATTTATATAGTATCTTAAACAAGGCTACTAAATGACGTAAATCTTGGCACGTGGGGTAAAGATTAACTTTAAGAAGGAAAAGCTGCATGCTTGGTGGCATGATGAAAAGGAAAGTATGCAGGGGCTACGTGACTTCTGGCAGAGTAGAAAAGAATGTTTATTGTTAAAGGAGGAGAAGCAGCTGGGGGTCATTCCCTAAATGTCTCCCCAAGCTGTGGGGACCCTGCCGCCTCACAGCCAGTCCTCCACAGCTTTATCTAAGTTACACTCAACTCCTGCTCAGCAGCTCAGACCTCCTCTAGCTGCAGAGTTCAAAAAATTCCAAAGTGCTAGGATTATAGTGTAAGCCACTGCACTCAGCTTTTGGGAGGCCTAGGTGGTGGATTGCCTGAGCTCAGGAGTTTGAGACCAGCCTGAGCAAGAGCAAGACCCCATCTCTAAAAACTACATGGGTATTGTGGGGGGCACCTGCAGTCCCAGCTACTGGAGAGATTGAGACAGGAGGATTGCTTGAGACCAAGAGGTTGACATTGCTGTGAGCTATGATGCCATGGCACTCTACCCAGGGTGACAGAATTAGACTTTGTCTGGAAAAAAAAAGAAAGAAAGAAAAATTGCAATTGCTGATCATTTGGCAATGAAGGCTGCGGGGTGGCCTGCTGAACTCAGACACGAAGCACCTGCCCATGCTAATGCAACTAGGACACTAGACAGTCACCCAGAGGAACTTTCCAGGAGGTCGAAACTCTGCTGGTATGTTTCCCCTCAGGTAAGCTCCAAGAGAAAAAAGAGATACAGAGCCAGGAACAGAGATCACCCTTGGCTTTCCATCTGCTGCGACAGAAATTTCTCAAAGGTTCTGAAAAGATCATGGTGGAGCTAGTGGGCTGAGGAGCTTCCCATCTCCTCCGGCATCTGCTAAGCCCTATCCCTGGCCACAGACCGACTGGGGGGCTGCCTCACAGAGCTGGCACTCTCTCCCCAAGTCAAAGCTCTGCTAACACTTGTTTTCATTTTGTCAAGAAAGTCTTTTAAGTTTATGAAAATCTCTTTTTTTCTGGTTCTCAATCTGAGGATGATTGTGTAGCTTTTTGCATTGCTGGACAATACATTTTGCAAGTGGACATCCTTCCTGCCATTCCTTATGGTGATCTCGGAACCCCGTGTCTGATATTAGCAGTATCCAGCCTGGTGACACTGCTCACAACTAGTCCTCACTGACTGGCCACTCAGACTTGTGTCATTTCTAACCAATGACATACATACAGTGGCGCTGCATTTGGGTTGTGAAGCAGGGCCAAAAATGGCTAGAAAAATATGTGTGCAATCTGCCCTTATAAGGAAAGGGGTCGCTTAGCCCCACCAGCTGGAAGAGGCTGGGGCTACGAACTCAGCCTCAGCTGCCTGGGCCACTGGGACATAGGAGACCTAAGTGGCCACTGATGGCTTCTGACAGGGCTGGCCCAGGAGCATCCCTTTCTCCTTTACATGCAAAGATATTCCCTTGATTGGAGGGCATGACCTCTGAAGTGGAGGGAAGCCATTTTTCATTCAAAAATAACATTCTTGGCTTGGCACCTGTGGCTCAAGCAGCTAAGGCACCAGCCACATACACCTGAGTTGGCAGGTTTGAATCTAGCCAGGGGCCGCCAAACAATGATGGCTGCAACCAAAGAAAAAAAATAGCCAGGCCTTGTGGCAGGTGCATGTACTCCCAGCTACTTGGGAGGCGGAGGCAGGAGAATTGCTTGAGCCAGGAGTTGGAGGTTGCTGTGAGCTGTGATATCACAGCACTCTACCCAGGGTGACAGCTTGAGGCTCTGTCTCAAAAAAAAAGGCAAAAACAAAAACAAAAATAACATTCTTGGCAACACCTGTAGCTCAGTGGGTAGGGTGCCAGCCGTATACACCAAGGCTAGCAGGTTCGAACCCAGCCCAGGCCAGCTAAAACAACGACAACTGCAACAACAAAAAAAATAGCCAGGTGTTATGGCAGATGCTTGTAGTCCTAGCTACTTGAGAGGCTGAGGCAAGAGACTCATTTAAGCCCAAAAGTTTGAGGTTGCTGTGAGCTGTGATGCTACAGCACTCTACCGAGGGCAATATAGTGAGATTCTGTCTCAAAAAAAAGAAAGAAAGAAAAGAAAAGAAAGAAAAGAAAAAAAGAGAGAGAGAGAAAATTAAAAATAAAATAAGATATTCTTACCTACGACAATATTTATGGGAGACACAGTATCTAAGATTTGCTTCAATATTCTTCAGCAGCAGAAACAACCACAAAACAAGGATGGGTTAAAGGAAAAGGAGAATGGTGAGGATCTGGAAGCTGAGCAATCTCATTTATGTATAAAGTTGTTAACTAAATTGAAAGGGCAGGAGGAAAACTAACATCCCCCAGAGGCAGCACCGAAGGGTACAGATAGCCTAGGGCTGAAGGAACAAAGGGAGGCTGTTTTACAGTTAATTTTGTTTTTAAGTAGAAAGAGTACACTTTAAAAGAACAATAAAAACTATAGTATAGTAAATACACAAACCAGTGACATAGTCATTTATTCTTATCCGGTATGTTGGACCGTACCTGACCATATGTGCCATACTTTCATATGACTGGTGGTGCGGTCTCTTTGCTTACACCAGCATCACCACAAACGAGTGAGTAGTGTGTAGAACTACGACATCGCCAGGCAGTAGGAATTCCTCAGCTTCATTATTGCCTTTTGAGACCATCTTGGTGTATATACATGGTATTGTCCATCATTGACTGAAACATCATTCTGGAGCCTGTGACTGTACATAGTCTAATAAATATATTATACGTGCATATGTGCACATTATGTATATGTATATATATATTCTGTATCTAGTATATAAATGCACAATACCCTCTCTGAAAGAGAGAGAGAGGAAGAGATTTATTTATTTATTTATTTTTATTTTTTGCAGTTTTTGGCCAGGGCTGGGTTTGAACCCACCACCTCTAGCATATGGGGCTGGTGCCCTACTCCTTTGAGCCACAGGCACCACCAAAGGAAGAGATTTATTATAAGTCATTGGTTCACACAGTTAAAGAGGCTGAAAAATCCCAAGATCTGTAGTCAGTAAGTTGGAGACTCAAGACTGTCAAGGGTGCATGTTTTAGTCTGACTTAGAAGGCAGAAGACCAAAGTCCTGGCTCAAACATGGGCAGAGTCAGGGAATTCTCACTTCACTTTACTGAGGTCCATCCAGACTGGGGAGGGCAATTTGCTTGACTCAGGCTATTGATTCCAATGTTAATCTCATCCAGAAACACCTTGACAAACACAACAGAAAATTGCTTAACCAAATATCTGGGCACCTCATGACCCAGTTAAGCTGGCATAACATTAACTGTCATAGACTCCAGACTGCTGGCCCTTTGGAGCTTTCAGACCCTGCCACACCTCGCTGCTGAGAAATGTCACCCCACGAGTTCCCTTGCCCTCTCCCCCCACCTCCCCACCCCAACCCATCCCCTGGCTGATGGCCCCACATGGCCATCCCTGGAAGGCCTCCTGTGAGGTAGCTCCCTCTCCTGCAGCCCCACCCAAGCTCACCCAGTAAAGCTTAGTGTGCCATACTGCTACCTCCTAGCCCTGCCTCTTTCTTGATTTGCCTCCAGATCTTCAAACTGACCACAAAATAGTCTTCACTGTGTCATGGAAGAGCTTTCTTTTGACCCCTTCTGCCTCAGTTCAGACCCTTGGAAAGAGATTGGTCACCTTCAAGTCACCATGTCCTCTGTGTCAAATTTGTCTCAAAGCTCCTTGAATTTCTCACTCCTAGCCCAAGGAATTCCAGGCATAAGGTGCCCTGGGGGAAGGGAAGAGGCAGGTTGGACCTTGAAACTCGGTCCACTTTACGACCTTCAGTGGTCCCAAGCACTGAAAAGATCCTGACATTCATTGTGAACTTCAAATTAAGGATGCTAAACCACAAAACTCAAAATGTATATGTATGCTGAAAGTGAAAATAATTTTTAGATTCTTCTGAATGCAAAATGCTAAATGAGTTTATTGAATAAAAATATTTCATTTCATATATATATATTTTTTGCTTTGCTTTGTTTTTAAGCTCCTGACTTGTTGGCTTGCTTAGCATTAACCAAACCTATATGCCTTACACTCAAGCATGGCAGGACACTTAGGATCTGTGACCCAGGGCCACATTGTTTATGCTCAGCACAGTACGTGGCCTGCAGAAGAGGCTCAACAAGTGTTTGAATAGACGAAGTAGAGAATGGTAATGACAGTTTTAAAGCCACATATTATGGAGGACTGTATTTTTCTTCCAGCTAACCTTAAGCAATTAAAATAATTTGATATAGAAAGTATTAAAGAAATTGTCATTTCTTTATATCTTTTTTTTATAATTTTTTTTTTTTTTTTTGCAGTTTTTGGCCAGGGCTGGGTTTCAACCTGCCACCTCCAGTATATGGGGCTGGCACCCTACTCCTTTGAGCCACAGGCACCGCCCTATTTCTTTTTTAACAAGAGCATAAAGCTTTGGTTTCAGTAAAGCCTACTGAAAAAATCAAAAAAGAAAACAGTTTTTTCTTAACCCAACATTCAAGATTTCTAAATTTACTTGAGGTCAGGAGTTCGAGACCAGCCTGAGCAAGAGTGTGATCCTGTCTCTACTAAAAACAGAAAAATTAGCTGGGCATCATGGTGGATGCCTGTATTCCCAGCTATTTGGCATGCTGAGGCAGGAGGATGACCTGAATCCAGGAATTTGAGGTTGCTGTGAGCTACGCTGATGCCACGGCACTCTAGCCTGGGCAACAGAATGAGACTCTGTCTCTAAAAAAAAAAAATCTAAATTTAAATAGTGAGATTTTTTTCCTTCACCTCAGATCCCTATTTGGTAAAAGGAGGCTACCCAATTATATAATCCTTTCTATTGCCAAAACACAATGTAAATTAACTGAAAGATGAAAACTGTACCTTTACAAATGCATTGAACAAGTCTTCGGATTATAGAAAGAAAGGATGGAAGCCAACTGACCTCTGGTCTTTCATTTGTCTTGTTATTTGGTAATTAATCAACATATTTAGTAACGCTCTTTCCTTCACAAAATATCATGCTAGAGGAATAATGTTCCTCATAAAAAGATGACAGACAGAACTTGTAAAATGCTATTTACAGCCTTTTCAACAGAAAGCTGAAGAAAAAAATTATTTGGCTTATTAAACCTTGCCTGTCTCTGAAAGCCAACGAAACTCCAAAGGCCTAAGTTCTGAAATGTCAGAACCCTGTGATTAAATGTCTTGATATCGACAATCTGTCTGAGGTTATTATTTGTGCAAATATATTTGCTTCTGCCAAATATATTATTCCCTAAAGCACTGGGTGGTTGAGATCTTCTCTTGGTTTAAAGTTATCCAACATTAAAATGAGTGCCTCTCTGGGACTCCTGCAGGGAGAACCCTAACAGGGGAGCGCAACTCAGAGACGGTATGTTCGACATTGCCTTTCAAAGCTGTAGTTCAGCCTCACGTCAGCCCAGTTCACAACTAGGTTAAGGTGGTCAAAATCACTCTCTCTGCCCACCCAAAGTACTGCGAACTCCAGAGGACGATACCACCCACAGCATCTTAACCTTGGGTCTACGGACACCCAGGGCACCTGTGGATAGGGGTGATTTCAACATGATTGGATTCTTTGTCATCCCATACACTCTATTTTCTATATTTAAAAATAGTCTTCCAAGGAAGAGTCCAGCCAGATATGGCGGCTCACACTTGTAATCCTAGCACTTTGGGAGGCCAAGATGGGTGGATTCCTTGAAGTTAGGAGTTCAAGACCAAGAGTGAGACCCACCAGCTCTACTAAAAAAAAAAAAAAAAAAAAAAGCAGAAAAATTATCTGGGTTTTGTGGTGGGCACTTGTAGTCCCAGATATTTGGGAGGCTGAGGCAAGAGGATCTCTTCAGCCCAAGAGTTTGAGGTTGCTGTGAGCTATCACATCATGGCACTCTGCCTAGGGTGACAGAGTGAGATTCTGTCTCAAAAAAAAAAAAAAAATAGAAGTAGTCCGTAGGCTTCACCATATTGACAAAGAAATTCTGACATTAATTTCTCATATCCAATATCTGAGATCCAGAATACAACAAAAAATTACCAGGAACACACATAAAATGAAACCAAAAAAATTAATTGCTTTTTTATATGTAGTATAGAATAATTATAAGCAGTTAAGAAGCATAATTATAAGAAAACAAGCAACCCCCCCCCCCACCATCTACCATAGCAACCACAGACTACCTAGAAATATATCCAATAAAATATGTGCAAGACCATTACTCTGAAAATCACCAAAAGCATTGGAGGTTATTTCAAAGACCTATAAACAGAAAAATATTATATACTCATACATAAAACATTTAATATTCACTCTGGGAGGCCGAGGCAGGTGGATTGCCTGAGCTCACAAGTTCAACACCAGCCTGAGCTAGAGCCAGAACCAGCCTCTAAAAACTAGCCGGGCAACCCAGCATGTGCCTGTAGTCCTGGCAGGCACCTGTACCTCAGCTACATGCTCCCCCCTCAGCAGGAGGGTGGCTTAAGCCCAAGAGATTGAGGCTGCTGTGTGCTATGGCACTCTACTGGGGGCAACAAAGTAACACTCTGTCATAAATAATAATAATAATAATAATAATAATAATAATAATAATAATATGGTAAGGACACAATTCTACCCCCAAACTGATCTATACAATCCATTCAATTCCAAACAAAATCTCAACAGGATATATTTTTTTTTAGACAGAGCCTCAAGCTGTCACCCTGGGTTGAGTGCTATGGCATCACAGTTCACAGCAACCTCCAACTCCTGGGCTTAGGCGATTCTCTTGCCTCAGCCTCCCAGATAGCTGGGACTATAGGCATCCGCCACAACACCTGGCTATTTTTTGGTTGGAGCTGTTATTGTTGTTTGGCGGGCCCAGGCTGGATTTTGAATCCCCCCAGCTCAGGTGTATGTGGCTGGTGCCTTAATCACTTGAGCCACAGGTGCCGAGCGAGAAATCTTTTTTAACTTTAATTTTATTTTTTTTAGAGACAGGCTCTAACTCTGTCACCCAGGCTGGAGTGCAGTGACACAATTGTACATAGCTCACTGCAGCCTCAGATTTCTGGCCTCTCAAAATGCTGGGTTTATAGGCATAAGCCACCTTGTCCAGCCTGAGAAATATTTTAAAATTCATCAAAAGAGAAAAGGAAAGGTGTCGGCAGGGCTCGGCCCTCTCTGGCCTTTCTGTTGCTTCCAGGCTCGAGGTGGCTGCAGGCAATCCCTGGCATTCATTGGCTTAGAGATGCATCACTCCAACTTATGCTTCTGTCTTCACGTGGCCCTTGGTTTGTTTGCTTGTTTGTGACAGAGTCTCACTTTGAGGCCCTTAGTAGAGTGCCATGGCATCACAGCTCACAGCAACCTCAAACTCTGGGCTCAAGCAATCCTCTTGCCTCAGCCTCCCAAGTAGCTGGGACTACAGGCACCACCCACAATGCACAGCTATTTTTAGATACAGGGTCTCACTCTTGCTCAGGCTGGTCTTGAACTCCTGAGCTCAGGCAATCCACTCACCTCGGCCTCCCAGAGTGCTGGGATTACAGACGTAAGCCACCATGCCCTGCCCACATAATGCATTTTTATTCATACTTTGTACACTGTCAATTTTTGTCTTTCACACACCAGTCTTGTTTGCCGTAGCTCCCTGCTCGAGTGTCGTGTCATGCCCTTAGCCTGTGTTTTATCAGCTAACTTCTCTTCTATTCTTCCCAAGATGCGTTAGAGCGGCCCTTGGTGTTTCCAACCCCATCTGCCTTGTATTTTCATTCTGTACTATCCCACTGGCCAGGCTCTGCTCTGGAAGATTTTTATTGTTGGCGTCCCTCAGGGCACCGGATCACAAGATCCATTTTCAGTAGGAACAACCACCAGGTAAGACTGGCCCACAAGTAGGAATTTCCAGGTATTAGAATCAGTATTGAAGTCCTGGCGCTGAATTCTCCACTGCCTGGGTTCTGCTCTTGTTTGTAGGCAGCAGCAGGTAGCACAGCTTAACAGAACTTTCCTTTACAACCTGAGAAACAAACACTGGAGCCGTCCCAGTTCCATTCCTTCTGTAAAGTTTAACACCAAACTGCGGCAGCTGGGCTGGGGGAGGATGCAGGAACAGGGGAAGATTTCATTTTCTCAGCAGTAAACTCCATGCTACTCTACTCATCTCCCTGGAAAATACAGAGCTTGAAGAAATATCTTAATCTTTTCTCCAGTGACTCTTCCTTTTTTTTTTTTTTTGGAGACAGAGTCTCACTTTGGTAGACTGGTCATGCCCTTGGTAGAGTGCCATGGAGTTATAGCTTACAGCAACCTCAAAACTCTTGGACTCAAGCAATCCTCTTGCCTCAGCCTCCCAAGTAGCTGGGACCACAGATGTCTGCCACAATGCCTAGTATTTTGGAGACAGGGCCTTGCTCTTGCTCAGGCTGGTCTCGAACTCCTGACCTCAGGCAATCCACCTGCCTCGGCCTCCCAAAGTGCTGGGATTACAGGTGTGAGCCACCGCACTCGGCACTCTCCTGTACCTCTCCATATTATCTACCTAACAGATTTCTCAACTTCTGTCCAGGACAAACAGTGAGAGGAAAGCTTTGGTCGCTATAGGAATGAATCTCATACAGAGTGCAAAGCAGAGCTCTGTACTCAGACCATGTCAATTTGAATCCTGTTTCTAGGATTGGGTAGTTTTCTAGGAGCACAGACTATAAAATAGAGATCATGATCGTACATACTTCTAAGGTTGTGAGTATTAAATGAGAGATAAGCGTATTAGGCCCTAACAGCACTTGGAAGACAGTAAATAGCTGTTTGAGTTAGTATTAATCCCGACTTCTCCCAAAGTGGGTATCATTATTTATGCAAATAAAGCCTCACAACTATGTAGGCTGGGCACCGTGGCTCACAGCTATAATCCTAGCACTCTATGAGGGCAAGGCAGGAGGATCACTTGAGATCAGAGTTTTGACCAGCCTGACCAAGAATGAGACCCTGTCTCTATTTAAATAGAAAAATTAGCCAGTTGTTGTAGGCAGTCCCTGCTACTCAGGAGGCTGAGGCAGGAGGATTGATTGAGTCCAGGAGTCTGAGGTTGCAGTGAGCTAGGCTGTGGCCATGGCACGCTATCTGGGGTGACATTCTCAAAATTAAAAAAAAAAAAAAAAGGCTCACAGCTATGGCCAGCTATCTGTTCCAGGAAAGATTATTGTCAGAAAAGACACGGAAGATTCTTTGCACAAAATCAACCCTCCCTGCTCTGTTTAAAACACAGAAAGTTGAGCCTAGGAGGTGACTCATATTTGGAATCCTAGCACTTTGGAAGGCTAAGACCTCTGCTCAGGCCCAGGAGTTCAAGACTAGCCTGAGTAACATAGGCAGACACTGTCTCTACCAAAAAAGAAAAATTAGAGTAGTATGGTGGCACATGTCTGTAATCCCAGCTACTTGTGAGGCTGAGGCAGAAGGATGGCTTGAGTCTAGGAGTTTGAGCTTGCAGTGAGCTATGATTATGCCACTGCACTCTAGCCTGGGTGACAGAACAAGACCCTGTCTCAAAACAAACAAATAAACAAACAAACAAACACAGAGTCATACACATCCCCAAACTCCAAGCTCTATAAACAATGAGGGAGTTTGTGCCCTTAGTTTCTTGTGGAAAGTCATGGAGTTGAAAAATTGCAGACAGCCTGTCATCCAATTGTCGGCAATTCAGGAAAAACTGTACCATCAAACCCACAGCTTGGGTACGCAGACTGATGATCCACATAATGTAAATTGAATGAAAATACTAATTTTTCAGAGGCTAATTACCCAGATGATGAATATTTGTACTCTGTGATTTTCTTTTTAGAGTTCTCTATTTTGTTGCTTCTCTCTAAACCCATAGAAAGGATTCTAGGACATGAAAGGGGAAGGGAGGGGAGCCATCCAGGCATCCTGGCCATGGCTCCGGAGGCAGGAGCTGAGAACAGGTGGGGCTGGGGAGGGAGGGAGAGGGTGCTGTTAGGGATGGGGGGGACATAAAACGGGGCAGGGGCCTGTGTGTTGCGCTGGGCAGCAAAGGCATGGCCGTGGTAGACGCTTGTCATCCAGGAGGTCCCAGCACCAAACACCTGCGTGCGGTATCTGTGCGCTGTGGAGGCCTAACCCTCGCTCAGGAGGGAAGAGACAGTGGGGTATTTCCAGCTGATTCTTGCCCAGGGCCCTTCCCGACAGTGAGTGGTTGGAATGTAATCAGTGGCAAGCAGAGGATGCGCAGGGGGCGTGCCGGGCCGTGTGGACCATTGCAACCAGGCCAGACTTTGCTTGATGAGGCATCTCAGCTTCCTTGGTAAAGATTCAAGAACTTTCCTTTCTTTAGGTTGTTGATGATCTTAGCATAATACAGTACAGTATGGAGCAAAACACTTAACAGAACGCGGCACCACGCCCACCGCACAGCTCTGTACAGCTCAGCGCAGCACCCCTGGCGCCGCATCACACAGCACCCCACATCACACAGCACCCCACATCATGCAGCACCCCACATCACACAGCACCCCGCATCACGCAGCACCCCGCATCACGCAGCACCCCACTGCACAGCGCACTGCACCTCTGCGGCTCATCACAGCTCCCAGGGGCGAAAGAGGCCGTTGGGGGCACAGGCCTGGCAGGGGCACTTTCTGCTTATTTTTATATCCAACTCATTGCAGAACATATCTTTTGCCAAGTGTAATAAATATAATTGATTTTAAAATGAAATAAAATCACAGTCATACAAAGTACAAGTCCAATATTTTAATTATGAGATTCAACAGATACAAAGTTATTCTGAGAAATTACTAGAAACATTTCTGAAAGCTTCCTCTCCTGTCACTCTCAGTGTCCCTGCGGGCTGGCATCCAGGCACCCCAGGGTGACAGCAAATGCACCTCCATTCACTCAACCCCTGTTGTAAGCTGAGGCTGTGAACTATGAACTCAGTCTGCTGAGGACGGATTCTGAGAAAGTTTACCTGTGACATTCTCGGTTGTCCAAAACATCCCCCTTGAACTCTAAGACCATCATTTTCTGCCTCCGCTTCCCTGGCAGGCCTTTATTGAACTCAGACAAGCTCTGACGAGCACCTCTGGTCACTTGGGGTCATCTTATCCTCTGACAGAGAGGGCCGTACTTCATCAGGTCTTGAAGGCCACTTCCCAAGCATTAGAATTTCTTTTTCATTTTGAGACAGAGTCTCACTATGTTATCCTCGGTAGAGTGCTGTGGCATCACAGCTCACAGCAATCTCAAACTCTTGGGCTTAAGTGATTCTTTTTTTTTTTTTTTTTTTGGAGACAAAGTCTCACTTTTTCACCCTTGGTAGAGCGCTGTGGCATCACAGATCACAGCAACCTCCAGCTCTTGGGCTTAGGTGATTCTCTTGCCTCAGCCTCCTGAGTAGTTGGGACTACAGGCACCTGCCACAATGCCCGGCTATTTTTGTTGTTGCAGTTGTCATTGTTGTTTTTAGCTGGCCCAGACCAGGTTTGAACCCGCCAGCCTCAGTGTATGTGGCCGACGCCATAACCACTGTGCTACAGGTACGGAGCCCAAGCATTAGAATTTCATCCCATCCTCACCAGCCTGTCATCTGTGCAGCAGGAAATGGCAAAGAGATAGAAAAAATTAAAAATTTGACTTCTCCAGAAAAGAGTGTTTCATTTGTGCCCGGCACTTGCCTGTTATTATCTGATCACTAATTTTGTGCTGGGTGAGATCCATAATTCACGTAGAACCTGCTTTGACAAGTCAGCTCTTTGTATGAACACTCAGATGTACGCTTTGAAAATAAGTAGTGTAAGAGGACCTTCTCATCCCGATACGACAAGTTTTAGTGAAGCTTGTTAAAAAGGAATCTTATTAAAATAAAACTATAATTTCATAGAAAATACTGAAATAAATGAAATCAGAATTTTGAAAAAGATTTTTATTTTGCCTTTACCAAACTTGCCGTCATTTCCATCACATGGCAGTTATTTAAAACGAATGAGAACTCGATAGTTGAGTTTTGGCCTCTTAGAAAAGCTCATTCTCAAAAGGCTTCCTCTCAGAACACAAACACCATGCTGTAAGAAACTCAAGCCACGTCAAGGGACTTTGTACAGCAACCCTGGTCATCCTCTTCTGCGGAGCCCACAGCCAACGCCCCTCCGTGTGAATGCACCAGCCCCCTTTAGGGGGCTTCGGGCTCAGCCACCATCCGACTGCAACTGCAGGAGAAGCTGAGTGAGAAGCTGAGTGAGAAGCTGAGAGAGAAGCTGAGAGAGAAGCTGAGTGGGAAGCTGAGCTCCATCAGCCCCAAGAGCCTCGAGAAATGACAACATGTTGTTGTTTTAAGACGCAAAGTTAGTTTGGGAGGTTTTTTGGTTTTGTTTCATTTTGTTTTTGAAACAGAGTCTCACTCTGTCATTCTGGGTAGAGCGCCAAGGCATCATAGCTCACAGCAACCTCAAACTCTTGGCCTGAAGCCATTCTCTTACTTCACCCCCTTGTAGCTGGGACTACAGGTACCCACCACAATGCCCAGATAGTTTTTCTCTTTTTAGTAGAGATGGGGTCTCACTCTTGCTCAGGCTGGACTGGAACTCCTGAGCTCAAGCAATCTACCAGCCTTGGCCTCCCAGAGTGCTGGGATTATAGGCATGAACCACCACATTCAGCCACAAAGCTTGTTTTTGGCGTAATTCTTCAGTAACATTATGTGATATGATTATATGATGCCTTTATTTAACAGTTACCTTTGCTGAATATTGTGAAATGGTCCTTTTACAAAAATACCTGAAGACCAACAGTTTTCCACAGATCCTCTCTCTTTTTTTTTTTTTTCTTTGAGACAGAGCCTCAAGCTATCCCCCTGGGTAGAGTGCCATGGCATCACAGCTCATAGCAACCTCCAACTCCTGGGCTCAAGCGAGTCTCCTGCCTCCGCCTCCCAAGTAGCTGGGACCACAGGCATCCACCACAACTCCCGGCCATTTTTTGGTTGTAGCCATCATTGTTGTTTGGCGGGCCCGGGCTGATTCGAACCCGCCACCTTAGGTGTACGTAGCTGGCACCTTAGCTGACTGAGCCACAGGCGCCATAGCATAAATTATGCTATGCTTAGAAATTAGTATTGGGAAACAGTGTTAGGAAAAACCCATTAGGAAAGTTTTTAACTTTCTGGATGTATTTTATTTTGATGAAATGGTTATGTATACATACCCCAGAGTCCCTTTCCCCCACGTTTCCTATATTCCCAGAGCAACTGTTTTCATCTCTTTTAGCTGCTGTTCTTGGAATTTACCACTATTTATTTCATTAAATAACATGCTTATGTTATTTCCTTGTTTTTCAGTTTTATTATCTATGTATTTCCCATTATGAAAGATGAGGGCTAATTCTTTCAACCTTTCATCCCTAGCACATGTCCTCTCTGTCCCTTCACCTACCATCTCACTAATATAGTATGTCATTCTAATTAGTATCTAATTCTATTAGATTGCTACTCAGTATTTACATTATTGTGATTATGTAAATGTGATTCATGGCTTAGCCAAATAATATGCCATGACACATTTATCTTTCCTGTGTAATTTTTCTTTGGTGTTACTATTTCTTTTTAAATTAACATAATAAAATTTATTTTGTACAGTGTATCGATTTTGATACATGTGTAGATTTCTGTAACCAATACCACAATCATGTTGCAGAACAACTCTTACTACCTGAAATAACTCCTTTGTGATACTCATTGTACACACATAATCACAGTCTCCCCACATTCCTAACTCCTTGCAACCATTGATCTGTTTTCGGTTACTCTGGTTTTACTTTTCAGAACTGTCCTATAAATGAACTCCAGGTCATGGTACATGACACACCTCTTGGGGGCAGGACACAATTATAAGACGGACTTTACCTAACAAATACAAGCAGTATAACCTGGTTCTTTGTACCCCCAGTGAATCCCCACAATAAAAAAAATAAAATTTGCAGTCAAACCTAAAAAATAAATAAAAATAAAATTAAAAAAGACTTAACTGAAAAAAATACAAGTAGAGTCATACATTATGTAATCTTTGAGACTGTCATCTTTCATTCAGCATAATTCTGTACCTTTGAGATTCATCTAAGTTGTTCATGTATCAATAGTTCATTTTGATTGCTGAATAGTATTTTATGGTATGGGTATTCCACAGTTTGTATATCCATTCACCAGTACCATGCTCCCTGTTTAAGGTATTTTAGGTTCTGTGCCTTTCCATATAAATTTTGGATTAAATTTGTCTCGGTCCACAAAATACCTTCATTAAATTATTTGATAAAAAATGGTAAATTTATTATGGTGTCTTCTTATGTGTGGGCATTTATATTTAAAATATAAATATAAATTTATAATTTTTTATAAATACAAATTTATCAAAAAATTTGATAAATTTATTATAGTGTCTTCTTATGTGTGGACATTTATATTTCTCCTCTTATTTAGGTCCTCTTTTACCTCAGCATTTAAAAATTTTCATTATATAGGTTCTGCACGTTTTGTCAAGTGTATATACCTAATGTGTGTTTGTAAAAGGTGTTTTTAATACCAGTTTCTGCATCTTCATTGCTTGTATATAGAAATGCAGTATATTTGGTGTGTGTGTCCCTATCGTATATATTAAGATCTTGCCTGCTTAGATTTCTTTTGTAGATTCCTTGCAGTTTTTTACATAATCATGTCATCTACAAATATGGTCAGTTTTATTTCTTCCTTTCTGATCCACATGCCTTTTATTTCTGTTTTTTTATTTAAGTTGGCTACAACTTTTAGCATTATGTTGAACAGGAATGGTAAAAGACAAATTTGTGTCTTACCTTGGGTGAAAAGTGTTAAGTATGATGTTAGTTTTAAGTTTTGTGTAGATGTTTTTATTTATTTATTTATTGGAGACAGAACCTCAAGCTGTCCCCATGGGTAGAGTGATATGGCATCATAGCTCACAGCAACCTCCAACTCTTGGGCTCAAGCAAGTCTCCTGCCTCAGCCTCCCAAGCAGCTGGGACTACAGGCATCCGCCACAATGCCCAGCTATGTTTTTGGTTGCAGCTGTCATTGTTGTTTGGTGGGCCTGGGCTGGATTTGAACCTGCCACCTTAGGTGTATGTGGCTGGTGCCTTAGCCACTTGAGCCACGGGTACCAAGCCAGATGTTTTTATTAAATTGAAGTAATACCCCTCTATTACTATTTTTCTGGGAGTTTTTTCATAGATGTTCATAGATGTTTATTTTGTCAAAGACTTCTTCAGCAGTTGATATATCATTTGTCTTTGGATCATTCATATGGTGGATTACATTGATTGGAGTTTCAAATTTTATATATATACTTTTCTTTTTTTTTCTGAGACAGAGCCTCAAGCTGTCACCCTGGGTAGAGTGCTATGGCTTCACAGCTCACAGCGACCTCCAACTCCTAGGCTTAAGCGATTCTCTTGCCTCAGCCTCCCAAGTAGCTGGGACTATAGATGCCCACCACAAGGCCCGGCTATTTTTTGGCAGGCCTGGGCTGGATTCAGACCCACAAGCTCTGGTGTATGTAGCTGGCTCCTTAGCTGCTTAAGCTACAGTTGCCAAGCCTATTTATATATTTTTTTGAGACAGAGTCTCACTATGTTGCCCTCATTAAAGTGCTGCAGCGTCTCAGCTCACAGTAACCTCAAATTCGTGAGCCTAAGCTATTCTCTTGCCTCAGCCTCCCAAGTATCTGGGACTACAGGCACCCATCACAACACCTGACTAATTTTTGGTTATAGTTGTCATTGTTATTTAGCAGGCCTAGGCTGAGCTCGAACCCAACATCCTCGGTGTATGTGGCTGGCACCCTACTCACTGAGTTATGGTCACCAAGCCTATTTATTTATTTTTTTGAGACAGAGTCTTACTATGTTGCCCTCCGTAGAGTGCTATGGCATCACAACTCACAGCAACCTCAAATTCTTGGGCTTAAGTGATCCTCTTACCTCAGCCTCAGAAGTAGCTAGGACTACAGGTGCCTGCCACAATGCCTAGCTATTTTTAGAGATAGGGTCTTGCTCTTGGCTCAGGCTGGTTGCAAACTCTTGAGCTCAGGCACTCTACCTGCCTTGACCTCTCAGACTGCTATGATTACAGGTGTGAGCTCCTGTGCCTGGCCTATCAATTTTTTCTTTGTATATTTTGAAGCCACATTTTTAGTTCTTATCCATTTAGGATTATTATCTTTTCTTGGTAAATTTACTCTTTTATCATCATGAAATGTCTTTCTTTCTTTCTTTTTTTTTTTTTTGAGACGGAGCCTCAAGCTATCCCCCTGGGTAGAGTGCCATGGCATCACAGCTCATAGCAACCTCCAACTCCTGGGCTCAAGTGAGTCTCCTGCCTCTGCCTCCCAGGTAGCTGGGACCACAGGCACCCGCCACAACGCCCAGCCATTTTTTGGTTGCAGCCATCATTGTTGTTTGGCAGGCCCAGTAGGGATTCGAACCCGCCACCTTAGGTGTATGTGGCTGGCGCCTTAGCCGATTGAGCCACAG
>CAUYQV010091136.1:0-22226 GCA_963574575.1 Galagoides demidoff | reverse complement strand
GCCTCAAGCTATCCCCCTGGGTAGAGTGCCATGGCATCACAGCTCATAGCAACCTCCAACTCCTGGGCTCAAGTGAGTCTCCTGCCTCCACCTCCCAAGTAGCTGGGACCACAGGCACCCACCACAACGCTCGGCCATATTTTGGTTGCAGCCATCATTGTTGTTTGGCGGGCCCGGGCTGGGGATTCGAACCTGCCACCTTAGGTGTACGTGGCTGGCGCCTTAGGCGATTGAGCCACAGGCGCCAAGCCAAGAAACGAAACTTTTGTTTTAATTCATACCAAAAAAATTATTGGCCTAAGATACTCTTTAAGTGTATAGAACTGAAAAGAAAAAAAGGCCTATACAAAGTAGTTTTATAATGAAAAGCATAATTTAGTGGTTCTCAGAGAGTGGTTCTAAGAAGAGTATATCACCATCACTGGAATATGTGACAGAAATTCATATTCTTGGGTCCCATCCCATCCCACCTCCTTCAGAGACCCTGGAGGTAGACCCAGCAATCTGTATTTTATTTTATTATTATTGTTTTTTGAGACAGAGCCTCAAGCTGTCCCCCTGGGTAGAGTGCTGTAGCACCACAGTTCACAGCAACCTTCAACTCCTAGGCTCAAGCGAGTCTCCTGCCTTTCGGTTGCAACCATCATTGTTGTTTGGCGGGCCCAGGCTGGATTTGAACCCGCCACCTTAGGTGTATGTGGCTGGCACCCTAGCCACTTGAGCCACAGGCTCCGGGCAAGCAACCTGTATTTAAAAATCCCTCTAGTACACGCTAAAGTTTAAAAACCACTGGCATAATGCAATGTAACAGTTAAGAGGTAGAATTCAAATCATGGAATAAGCAGAGCTGATATTTACTGAGTGTTGACTATGCTGTCCCATGGTTTCATGGAATTTCTAAAAGCACCTCATGAAGTTTGGTACTCATTGTTATCTCATTTGAAAGATTTGGAAACTAAGGTATAGGGAGGTAAACTGACTTACCCAAGATCATGGGGCTTATGAATGGCAGTGCTGGAACCTGAAAGTTAGGTACCTCTGCCTCCAAAACCCATGCTGATAAACAGGGTGCCAGCATTTCTCCAAGCAGCATCTACAAACATCATTGGTAGTGATGGGGTAGTCTCAGAGGGGTCCTTGGATGCCCATTTTAAATTCCAGTAGTTATGTATTTATTGGCTGTATTGTATTGAAAATATGTTAAGTGGCATTTCAAACTCATAATTTCAATAGTAACATTAAGTTTTCTTTTAAATTAACCAAATCTGGTTGGGCATGGTGGCTCCCGCCTATAATCCTAGCACTCTGGGAGGTCCAGATGGGTGGACTGCTTGAGCTCATGAGTTTAAGATCAGCCTGAGCAAAAATAAGACCCCATCTCTACTAAAAATAGAAAAATTGAGGCAAGAGAATCATTTGAGCCCCAGTTGGAGGTTGCTATGAGCTATGATGCCATGACACTCTACCCAGGGTGACAGCTTGAGACTCTGTCTCAAAAAAATATAAATAAATAGGGGAGTACCTGTAGCTCAGTTTGGTAAGGTGCTGGCCATATACACCGAGGCTAGTGGGTTCAAACCTGGCCTGGGCCAGCTAAAACAATGATAACTGCAACAAAAAAATAGCCGGGCACTGTGGCATTGGGACCTGTAGTCCCAGCTATTGGGGAGGCTGAGGCAAGAGAATCGCTTAAGCCCAAGAGTTTGAGGTTGCTGTGAACTGTGAAGCCACAGCATTCTACCCAGGGCAACATAGTGAGACTCTGTCTCTAAATAAATAAATAAAATAACTAAATTTATATTAAAAGTTAATTGCCACTGGGCACAGTGGCTTATGCCTGTAATCCTAACACTCTGGGAGGCTGAGGCAGGTGGATTGCTCGAGCTCAGGAGTTTAAGACCAGCCCGAGCAAGAGCAAGACCCCATCTCTACTACAAATAGAAAAAATTAGCCAGGCATTGTGGCAGGTACCTGTAGTCTCAGCTATTTGGGAGAATGAAACAGGAGGAAGAGGGCTTGCTGTGAGCTATAATGTCATAGCACTCTATCCAGGGTGACAGTGAGACTGTCTCAAAACAAAACAAAAATAAAAGTTAATTGCCATCATGAAAAATATGAAGTAAATAAAAGTACTATTAAGTACAGATATGGCAAATATGGTAGAGATGGTAACAGGGAAGTATGAGAAAGAAACTAAGCCAGCCTTTGTTACTATAAAAATATGTAACAATTTGTACATTTTTTTGGGAGACAGAGTCTCATTTTGTTGCCTTCAGTAGAGGGCCATGGTGTCATAGCTCAGAGCAACCTTAAACTCTTGGGCTCAAGCAATCTCCTTGCCTCAGCTTCCCAAACAGCTGAGACTACAGGTGCCTGCCACAATGCCTTCCTATTTTTAGAGATAGGGTCTTGATTTTGCTCAGGCTAGTCTCAAAGTCCAGGCTGGTCTTGAACGCATGAGCTCAAGCAATCCACCTATCTTAGCCTCACATAGAGTGCTAGGATTATAGGCACTGAGCCACCATGCCTGGCCAATTTGTACATTTTACCATTAGATAAATTATACCTAAAAAAAGGAGTATAAAAAATACTGGACTCTAGTTAATGATGTTGTACAATAAAGTGTTTAGAGGGGAGTGTATTGAAGCTAGCTTCTTGCTTTAAAATGTATCACAAGACTATGACGGACTAATCAATGGATAGACTTGGATTGGGATGGTGGCAATGTGACAAAATACTAGCAATCATTAATGCAGAATCCACATAATGGCAGACACAGGAGTATTCACTGCACAATTCTTTTACTTTCTGTCTGAAAAATTTCATATTGAGGGAAAAATGTATAGATTGTCCCATGAGATGAGATGAAGGAATGAATGGATGAATAAATAAAGCCTCAAAGACAGGGCAGAAATCTGCTAAAATGTTTTCTTTATGCATATATATATATAAATATATGTATATATTTACATTCCAAAGCAGGCTTCTGTTACTTTTATAATAAAATAAAATTGTTTTTGAGAATGAAAATGATACAAGAAGTCAATTGATAAAATAGGCATTTACTCAGTGGGCATGATGCCAGGAAGAAACTCCCTGAGACCAGCTTGGGAGTGGGAGATAATGGCTGCCCCTGCTTACGGGAATCAGGTCTTAGTACTGCCCCACCCCCAGTCTGCAGGGAAGGCTGGAAGCAGAGCTCACAGATGGGCTGTGGGTGGAACTGGGTGTCTGACCTGCCCACCTGCCCACAGGCCAGCATTTCCTGCACCCTGAGGAGCCAGAGTATCAAGAGAGATGGCAGAGGAAGTTGTGTAGAGGCAAGGCCAAGAGCCCCGACAGGGAGATCCCCAAGGTGTCGGAGATACAGGCAGCTTCCATGGCAAATTCCCGGTGCTCATCACTGGTCTGAGGGGACAGAAAGCAAGGGTAAGGCTTAACTCCTAGAGCTCCCTGCCCTGGACCTTCCCAGAGAGGCCACCACAGCCCTCCCCTGGCAGGTACTGACCTCCAGGGCAATGTTGTGGAAGGTGTTCACGTAGGCTGCACCCCCCAGGAGCCCCTCAAACAGAATGATCAGGAAAACGAGGTAGATGCTTGGTAGAAAGCTGAACCACATGTCCGCCAGCAGGAAGGCCAGGTTGAGGCACTATGGGCACAGGTGGAGGAGAGGGCTGAGCCTGGAATATACTGGTGAAGGAGAAGGTGGACAGGCCTGCAGAATTCCAATACCAGCCTGGCCTACCAGACCCTGAGATCTGGGTGGCCTTTCCCCCACCCCATCCTCAGTACCCTGCACATCACAAGTCTCTCCCTCGTTTGCCTTTGCTCCTATCACTCCTACCACCATCATGACCACCACTACCCCTACCTCAAATCTGTTTCAGCATCATTCCCACTCCTAGGATCTCATTTCCTCCTGCCAAGGGCTCCCTGAACAGAACACCCCCTCCCCAGCCCTATTTTATTATAACGAGACTAGTGGCTCTCAAATGGAGGCAATTTTGCTGCCCAAGGGATATTTAGCAATGTCTAGAGGCATTTTTGGTTGTCAAAGCATGGGAACAGGGATGCTACTGATATCATGGTCAGAGGCTAGAGATGGTACTAAAAACCCTACAACCCTCCAAAACAAAGAATTATTAGAACCCAAATGTCAGGAGTGTGGAGATTGAAAAACTGTGGCTTTAAAAAAAATTTTTTTTTAAAAAGATGCAGTCTCACTCTTGCTGAAGCTGGTCTTGAACTTCTGAACTAAAGCAATCCACCCACCTTCACCTCCCAGAGTGTAGGGATTACAGGTGTGAGCCACCTCACCCAACCACAAGACACCATTGTTTAGATGTTCCCACTTCTTTTAGGAAGTGTCCATGACACCCACCCGAGGGGGCAGGCTCCTCTTCTGTGCCCAGTTGCTCAGGGGGTCTCAGCATCAGGAATAAAAATAAATTCAAATGTTTCTGACAGTTAGAAACATTTGAAAGCTCTGCATTAGGCATATACAAGTGATCATTAAATAACCAGTAAGAGGGCCACCGCCTGGCAGGCAGGCTCTTTATGAATGTAAAAATCACCTAGGACCTTGTTAGAAATGCACCATGAAGTCTTTCCCTTAAAGGTACTAATTCAGTGCTGAGGTAGGCTCAAAAATGTGCATTAAAAAGCACATACCCTGGGTGGTACCTGTGGCTCAGTGGGTAAAGGTGCTGGCCCATATACCGAGGGTGGAGGGTTCAAACCTGACCCCGGCCAAACTGCAACAACAAAAAAAATAGCTGGGTGTTGTGGTGGGCACCTGTAGTCCCAGTAATTCATGAGGCTGAGGCAAGAGAATTGCCTAAGCCCAGGAGTTGGAGGTTGCTGTGAGCTGTGATGCCACAGCACTCTACCGAGGGCAGCAATAAAATGAGACTCTGTCTCTTAAAAAAAAAAAAAAAAAAGCACACACCCTGGTAATACTTTTGTGACAAGTGAAACACTCCCAACACATTCTTTGCTGCATTAGACCAGGTGTTTTCTGTAATGGAAATAAATGAAATAAGCCCTAACTCTACAAAACAGACTTGGTTAAAATCATAGCTGAGACTACAGTTAACAATAAGTTAATGGTGAGCTTTAAAATAACTAAAAGAGTAGAATTGGAACATTCCTAACACAAATGATAAATGCTTGAGGTGATGATACCCTCATTACCCTGATTTGATCAGTTCATATTATGTACTTGTATGAAAGCATTCTGTAATGTACCTATAATAATTTAAATAAAAAATTACATAAGCTATACGCTTAAGCAGCGTCTAGAAGAAGCTTGAGTTACAGATTGTCGATATGACAATTTGGGACTTTGTTGGTACGAGCTCTGGGCTGGCAGTACTGCTTAGATAAATAAGCAAGAAGGGCCTAGGGCATTTACGTGCTTTTACAGCTTTTGCCTTAACATTAAAGTATTGTCAGTAGTTATTCTGTACCTTGTTATTATGGAATTAAGTTCTGAAGTTTAAGAACAATGGTCTTGCCTCTAATAGTTGAAGGTTTATTTTAACAATTACCTTCAGGGGCTATGGACTTATAATCTTGAACAATGGAACCTGGTTATGTGAAACTCCTTTGTCAACACTTTTGTAGGGAAGGGTGTTTGTGCTGTGGACTACTGTTTTGCCATGGGTAGCAAACTTGGCTCACTAGCTGTGAGATTAATAACCCATTGACTAGAATATCACTGATTCTATTATAATTAATCATGCAGAATAAAAGAATTGTGCATTTTCTTACAGTTATAAATGTTATTTGAAAGGCTGTCACTCTGCATGGGGCATGTGCAAATAATCACAAAACAATGCTTCTGATTAAAACAGAACACAAAAATCTTATTCTTTCTTCTCCTCATCTCTACTTCTTATAGCTACCCGGAGAAATAGATGTTGGCCGGCCACACCTGATTTACACAGGGGAAACTGAGGTTCAGAAAGGTTCAGAGACATGCCCTAAGTTACACAGGTGCTAAGCACAGAAGCTGGAATTTGCACCCAGATTTGCTGGGCTCCTGAGGCTAAACATTTTACTTGGAGTCTTATTGGCCTTTGGTTTCCCCAGGCTTACAAATGAGAGTGTACAATGAATACTTCCCACTGAGGGAGGGAGGCAGCAGGGCCTGGAGAAGCTGGGAGCCAAAGTGGGAGGGGGTGAGGAATAGGGGTGAGGGGCAGGGTCTTGATACCTGCAGCACTGCCAGGGCCCAGACGTAAGGGATGCGACAGCAGGAGAGAGAAGAGCGGGAGACAAAGACACCAGCCTGGTACAGCATCTGGTACCTGAGATGAGAGTGGGGAATAGGCGGGACTTCCTTTGGGCACCTGCCCACTCTCCCCTCCCCCCAACCCCAGGTTCCTACTGGGCAGGGAAGCTCCCCCCCAACTCACTGCCCCACTCCTCCTACCAGCGGTACTGCTGAGCGTGACTCAGGGATATGTTCCGGAAAAAGAGAAGCTCGAACTACAGCAAAGACCAAATAGGGGAAGATGGACAAGGATATGTGGATCCCAACCTGATTGTTCCCTCCACAGCCCTCCCTGCACTCCTCACTCACAAGTCCCTGGTTGATGAAATATTCAGCAAAGTAAACCAGGACCAAGGGGACGACGTATTTCAGCAGGCTCTGGAAGAGTCAGAGGATGTAAGTGGAAGGCTGAGAGGTGGGCGCCACCCGTAGGGGACACACCACAGCCACCATCCAAACCTTGAACACAGTCCACCTTTCCTGAAGGGAGAGGCCTGAGCTGGAGCCTGCAGGGGAACACAGAGAAAAGGGCAGATGAAGTTTTCACACTGAAAGGTTCAGCGGAGGGGCGCTGGTGTGCCGGGATCAATCAGCCAACACAACACTGGGAACAGACTAAATTGCCACTGGATTCCGTATTTAAAAATGGTTAAAATGGTAAACTTCATTTGTACATATTTTCTCACAATTCAAAAAAAAAAAAAAACTTAACCAGGTGAGATCTCTTTATAGCTGCCCACCATCTGCCTACTCTACCCAGCCTCACTGGCCCTTCTCTGTTTCTAGAACATCTGAGCTTATTTCCACCTTCCAGCCTTCCCACTTGCTGTTCCTTCAGTGACTGGAATGCCTGGCATACAGCCAAGTACTTAGCAAGTATTTCTTGAGCATGTAAACACTTTTCCTGTAACCCGGACACCCACCCTCTTTGCCTCTTGACTATGTCCATTGTAGAGAGGAAAAATCTAAAATCCAGAGAAAAAACCTGACTTCTTTGAGGGTCTGTGTCTCCTACCCGTCTTCAACTCTGAGGCCTCAGTGCCTATCAGGGGCTGCCGAGCTGCTGTCTCTGCCTCTTCTTGCCCTCCAGGGTCCTGGGGCTCAGGAGATGTGAGCAGTAAGAAATAGCTAGAGAAAGATAAAGACAAGGTCAAAGGGCCGTTGTTGGGTTGGAAGGGACCTCAGAGACCCTCTTAGCCACTCTCTTCCACATCTGAATACTTCCAAAGATAGGAAGCTCACTCCCTCTAAGGCATCCACTCTGTGCTGGAGAGCTCAAATTGTGGAAAAATGCTTTTGTCTTTGGGGTAAATTTCTGAATTTCTCTCCTTATGGTTCCCACGCAGGGCCCATGTCCGACTAGGGGTTCACATCAGGAGAATCAATTCTGTTTTCTTTTTTTTTTTTTTTGAGACAGAGCCTCAAGCTGAGCCCCTGGGTAGAGTGCCATGGCTTTACTGCTCACAGCAACCTCCAACTCCTGGGCTCAAGCAAGTCTCCTGCCTCAGCCTCCCAAGTAGCTGGGACCACAGGCGCCTGCCACAATGCCCGGCTATTTTTTTTTTTTTTTTGGTTGCAGCCATTATTGTCGTTTGGTGGGTCCGGGCTGGATTCAAACCCGCCACCTTAGGTGTATGTGGCTGGCGCCTTAGCTGCTTGAGCCACAGGCGCCGAGCCAATTCTGTTTTCTTGTCATTTTAATTCTAATAATTGTTCCAGCTACCATTAATTGTATGTTCACTTTGTGCTAGATCAGAATTTCCCAAATTCTAGCCACTTTATTCCACGCTTCATGTTATCTGCCATATCCACATTCTTCCTAGGATGTATTGTTTGCTTAACATTTCTTTTGAATTGGCTCACTTTTTCTACTTGGCCTTGTCCTAAGCAATAATATGTGCAGGGATAGGTTTGATTGGCTAGTCCAAATTGCTTCCTCCTACACCTAAAAATACACACAGAACTAACAAAACAAGTCCACTTTTGTTCTACTTCAAATCATCTTGTGAACCACACTGTGCTGAATGCGTCACACCACTCATCATCTCACAGGAAAGCGAGAACTACTGGCACTTGAAATGTGGGGAAACTGAGGGTCAGAGAGGTGAAGTGACTTGTCCAACTCCACACAGCTAACAAGTGGCAGCTCCGGAACTAGAGCTACCAGAGTCCATCTCCTCACAGCAAGGTGGTGAAGGATCTGAAGACAGGCATTATGATCAAGTTCTCTGTCCTCAAATCTCTCTTCCTCCCAACTCAGGGCAGCTCACCTGGCCAGCAGCAGGATGGGAATACCCAGCATGGACAGTAGGGTGTGTTGCGGGGAGAGGCCAACCTCGGTGAGGCCCAGATAGGACAGTGCCCCCAGCAGCCCTGCGCCCCCAGTACCCGACGACCACCAGGAGATCACGGCCCTGAGGAGAATACAGGAACACTTAGGAAGACCCAAGCCAGCAGTGGGCCAGTCTCTCCCCTCAGTCCTTGTTCCAGCTGCTTACCTGGGATAGAAGGCGGTAAGTGAGAGGAAGGTGACCTCCCCCAGGCCTGAGGAGATGCTAGCCAAGACTACACCTGGGAGGAGGACAAGCACAGAGGTGGCCATACCTAGCCTTTCCTCAATGGCCCCAGTCCCCCAAGGATTTGACCATGGCCTCCTCTGCATTAGCTCAGAGGAACTAAAACCAGATCCCTTGGACAGGTTGGGTTCCAGATCTGAAGCAGAGCCAACGTCCTCCTCCTCACGTTGTCTCACAAAGAATAGTATTTCCATCTACTCAGTTAAAGGACCAGGAGAAAGAACCTACCCTTGACATCCCCTCAGCTATCATAGTCTTTTTTTTTTTTTTTTGAGACCGAGTCTCACTATGTTGCCCTTGGTAGAGGGCCCTGGCATCACAGCTCATAGCAACCTCAAACTCTTAGGCTTAAGCGATTCTCTTACCTCAGCCTCCCAAGTAGCTGGGACTATAGGCATCAGCCACAATGCCTGGCTATTTTTTTAGTAGTTGTTGCCATTGTCGCTATTGTTGTTTAGCAGGCCCGGGCCAGGTTCTAACCCACCTGCCTCGATGTATGTGGCCAGTGCCCTAACCACTGAGCTACAGGCGCCGAGCCTATCACAGAGTCTTGATGACTTCGTTTGCCTCAGTCTCCATCCAATCCACCCATTTCTTCTCATCTCTTTCATCATCTGCCCCTCCAAATTGCTCTCCTCTCTGATCTCCTACTTGTGACAGCCCTAGCAGGCTTCTGAGGGTTACAGAAATAACCCCTTTCCTCTGAGAAGCTGGGGACACCACCCCCCACAAATGCTCTGCTGTGTTCCCCTGGGCCCCCACCCGACACAGAATTGGATACTCACCACACAAGCTGGTCCCCACTGAATGAGAAAAGGCAACCAGGATGAAGCTCCCGGCAGCAGAAAGCCCACTCACTAGAACTCGAGGGCTGAAGTGAGGAAGGACAGGGAGGGAAAGGTCAGCCTCCACCCATGCAACCCTCCCATCCCCCCAACCTTCCGCCTCCTCCTCTGCTCTCCAATTCTCCCCACTCTCAGCTCCCACATACCTTTCCTCCCCTCACCCCTACCCAGACCTGTAAGGCAGCAGATGAAGGCCAAGAGGAGCCACTAATTTGATGATGAAGGTGGGAAGGATGTCTGCCAGGAGCACCGCCTGGACAGAAGAACAGAGGGAGACCCCAGACCTTCTCAGGGACAACCCTCCCAATTGAGGCTAAGGAGAGGTGGGAGCTGACTGATTAGGCCTTCTCTAAATACAGGCTCTGAGTCAGGCAGATCTGAGTCAGATCAAGTTCCAGTTCTGCTGCTCCTTAGGTGTCTGACTCTCAACTTCCTCATCTGAAAAATGGGAGCAGTGCCTAGCTCACAGGACTGTTGTGTGGATCTACTGAGCTAATACATGCTTCACACAGAAAAGGCTCAGTAAATGGTGTTCTTAATTATTTTCACCATTTCATGATGATGCCAGCTATGTACCAAGGGGTCAAGGGTGGGGTCTACAGATCAGAGGGCCTGGGTTGGGAGGGGACAGATGAGTACGTACAGCTGTGGAGACAGGGTTGCAGTCAAACCGAGATGAGCTATTGTGGGGGATGGGTGCTGGGCTTGGGTGCACCTGGTAGGAGAGGAGAAAGTCTTTCACTCAGGGAGGCAGAAGGGTAGACAAAGAGCACCTGGCTCAAATCCCAGCTCTGCCTTAACTTGAAGGATAGCCATAGATCAGCACTGGTCTCTCAGGACCTCAATTTTTCTATATGCACAGGGGAGGGAGTTTTCCTTGAAGTCTCAAACTCACGGCTCACAAGCCAAAACAGTCCTGGAAACACTGTGTTTAGGTAATATATTTAAGAGCTTTAATATATAAATTCAGGCATCTAAAAAAATCTGATTCTTGGTTCAGTGCCCGTAGTACAGTGGTTACAGCGCCAGCCACATACACCGAGGGTGGTGGGTTGGAACCCAGCCTGGGGCAGCTAAACAACAATGACAACTGCAACAACAGGTGTTGTGGCAGGCACCTGTAGTCCCAGCTACTTGGGAGGCTGAGGCAAGAGAATCGCTTAAGCCAGTGGCTCTCAACCTTCCAAATGCTGCGACCCTTTAATATAGTTCCTGTTGTGGTGACCCCCAACCATAAAATTATTTTCGTTGCTACTTCATAACTGCAATTTTGCTACTGTTATGAATTGTAATGTAAATATCTGATATGCAGGATGTACTTAGGCTACCCCTGTGAAAGGGTCATTCAACTCCCAAAGGGGTTGGGACCTGCAGGTTGAGAACCGCTAGCTTAAGCCCAAGGTTGCTCTGAGCTGTGATGCCATGGCACTCTACTGAGGGTGACATAGTGAGACTCTGTCTCACCAAAAAAAAAAAAAAAGAAAGAAAAAAGAAAAAAAATATGATTACGGACAAATTCACTGTTGGACCTGGAAGATGACAGCTGCTCCCCTTGGATGGGACATGCCCCATGGACAAGTGGTTCTCAACCAAGGGCAATTTTACTTCTCCAAGGAACATTTGGCAATGTTTGGACAGATTTTTCATTGTCACAACTGGCAGCCATGGGGTGTGCTACTGGCATTTAGCAGGCAGAAGCAAAGAATGCTGCTAAACATTCTACAATGCATAGGTAACAACAAAGTCTCAGCCAGCCAAAAATGTCTATAGGACCTAGGTGAAGAAACCCTGCCATAGATCCTGGTCCCTTCCAGCAACATCTGAGCTTGCAAACTGGTATCCATTTTATCTCTTTTTTTTTTTTTTTGAGACGGAGCCTCAAGCTATCCCCCTGGGTAGAGTGCCATGGCATCACAGCTCACAGCAATCTCCAACTCCTGGGCTCAAGCGAGTCTCCTGCCTCGGCCTCCCAAGTAGCTAGGACCACAGGCGCTGGACACAACACCCGGCCATTTTTTGGTTGCAGCCATCATTGTTGTTTGGCAGGCCCGGGCTGGGGATTCGAACCTGCCACCTTAGGTGTACGTGGCTGGCGCCTTAGCCGATTGAGCCACAGGCGCTGAGCCTCCATTTTATCTCTTAAAGGCCATTCCTGCTCTGAGGGTCTGAGAGACTAGGAATTTTAACCACCTTGTCCCACCCCTAGGCCAGTCTATTCTATGAGCTTTTCAAGGAGGCCTCTGCCCCAGGGTGAGTCTCTCATTTTTGCACAGACCTAACCAGGGTGGGGGCGGGGGTCACTTACATGGCTCTGATTCCGAGGTGCCCTTTCCTGGCTAAGGATGTCATGGGCAGCACTTAGCATCACCACATAAGAGAAGTTGTTGCAAAGGCCCAGCAGCCTGGAATGAGCAAGACAGATCTTAACTTCCTTCTAGGCTTTTAATCCATTGCAGTCTTTGCACCAAACCGCCTCCCCTTACCTGAGCCCTTTGATCAGCCCCTCCCTCTTTTTTTTTTCCCTCTATCACCAGATCCCATCTTTATTCAGTTTTGGGGTCAGAAATAGAAGCTTTGAGATCACAAACTTGGGTTTGGTCCCAACCTCTAAGACCTCACCCAGGAAGCTATCCTTGGTCATTGTCTCCTCTGAGCTCCTACTTGGATTCAGTTCCCGGGGCATTTCTCATCCACTGATGCACTGTAGTCCAGTAAAAAAAAATCCTAGGGCTGAAACCTAAAGGACTGTATTCAAGTCCCAAGTCTGCCACTTATTTTAGTGATCTTGGTCCACTCATATATAAAATGGGTATATAAAGTCATCTCTTGATTACCTCACAGAACGCTGCAGGGGTCAAAACAAGACCACACCAAAAACCTTAGTGATCTTGTTCACTTACTCTCATCTCTCAGAGCTACACTCAGAGTAGAAGGAAACTGGGCCTAATATCAGAGATTTCATAAGTGACCTTTTCCCAAGCCTACAAAATGTACTACCATTCTCTTCCTTCCCATTTTACTGTTTAGAAAACTGAGGCTGAGAGAGGTTAAGCCACTCTTCCAAAGAACACACTTCCAACCCAAGTTGCCAACCAAGTCCTCCGTGTTTAAGTTAATACTACAAGTATTCCCCCAGACTCAGTATCTGAATGATTTTAGAAGATAGATGGATAACTTTAAAAAAAATCTTCATAGTGATGCATTTATTTAGACGTAAATCAGGAAAATACTGGATTTCTATTTGGAGTAGTGATTTAAAGTTTCCTTTTTAAAAATACGTGCATTGGCTCAGCACCTGTAGCATAGTGGTTATGGCAACGGCCACATACACCGAGGCTGAGGCTGGCGAGTTCCTGCTAAACAACAAATGACAACTGGAACAAAAAATAGCTGGGCGTTGTGGTGGGGGGCCTATAGTCCCAGGTACTTGGGAGGCTGAGGCGAGAGAATCTCTTAAGCCCAAGAGTTTGAGGTTGCTGTGAGTTGTGACGCCACGGCACTCTTACAGAGAGGACATAGTGTGACTCTGTCTCAATAAATAAATAAATAAAACAAAATACGTGCATTAAAAAATTTAAGTCTCAATTGGTTGTAGGAAAATATGAAGTAAATAATCCTACAGGCTGTATGAGAATCTGGTTAAAGCCCGAATGAGATAAGAAAAGGACTGAAGTTTGGCAAATGTATGTGCCACCTCAGGGCAAAGCAGTTGGCTCAGTAAATATCTGTGGATTCAGCTTCTTTGTGCAGCTCAACTCTTTCTTCCCCTTTCTCTCCTATCACCTCCTTTTCCCCATCCCATTTTTACTTGCTGACTCTGAGGCCACTCACCAGAAGCCCACCGCGTTCTTCCAATGGGAGCCTTGACGGTCTAACAGAGGGGTCTGGGGCTCCGGGGCGGTCTCCTCCCCTGGGAGGGTGAGAAGAGAGCATGATCCCCACCCCACTCTCAGGGGTACAACCGCTCCATGGGTGTCCGCCGAGGGCCGAGCCAGCTTTAACTCCCCTCAGGTGGGCTGCGAGCCAGAGGAGGTCACTGCCGTGAAGATGGGCCGCAGTACTCACCCTCGGAATCCAAAAGGCGCTTCCGCGAGCCGGCACGTCCTTCCATGGTATCCAGTTCAGGTTCCCCTAGGGTCCAAAGTTACAGAGTGTTCAAAGTCGGCTTCAACGGGACTGATGAGGGTCTGTGACAGGTGAGAAGGATCAACGCCCCATTGCCGGTCCCAGCTCCGGCTTTTCTGCCGCACTCGCGCCCGCCGATCCCTTAGGCGAGCCCCAAGTTCCCTCTCGAGCCATCGCACCCCCTCCCAAGCACCACCCGTCGGACTCTGGCCCCACCTAGTCTATAAGCAGGGAGCACTGTGACCTGTACCTTTAAGAACCGCAGGTCATTCGATACCCAGGACCGGCAGGGGGTCGGATCACGTGACGGCATCCGCGCGTTCCCCATCACGTGCTCGTAGAGCCTCTCTATGTCCCAGTCCTTTCTTTGTCTTCTCCTTAGGCCGTCTCAGCTTCTGAGCATGAGAAAGGGAGATGCCCGGAGAGCCTTGGAATCCTTTGTTTTAAACGGGAGCAGGTGGGATTAGCAAGTAGCGCCGTGACGTTAGAGCAGGCTGTGACTGTATTCTGCCAGCACTAGTCATGGCTGCAAGCGGCTTCAAATATAGTCATTCGGCACGCCATGTGCCAGAAACAAATATGGCTACCCGTCTAATTCCGCCGTCTTCCTCGCACCCCAGCCCAGGACGGTCATTCTTAACTCCAACCTGTTTCCCTCACAAATTATTTTAGAAATCTAAAATAAAGATAACATCCACCTGAAGGGGGTTTATGAATTATCTGTTGGCGACATCCAAAACGTTAGAAGATCCCCTTTCCCAAATTATCCTAGAACCTAAAAATATCACGGAAGTAGTCCAAATCCTGGTTTTACATGAGAAAACAGAGGTACTAACAACAACAAGAACGGAAAGTTATTGACATCATACAACGTTAGATGTATCATACAACGTAAAGATGACCTTAGAGAGCCCCTTTGGCAATAAGAAATGAAGAGGACCAGAGGCAGGGAACCACTGCAAGATTTCCTGCCCCCCATCAAGAGTGATTAGATCAAATGATTCTAAGGGCTAAGATTCTCATTCTATGATCTCATTCAATTGCCCTAATTAGAAATTAACCTGGGCCTGGGATGAGAGGGGATGGGGAAGAGAGGTAGATCAAGGTCGCTTCACATAGCCCCAAATAAGGAGTCATACCTACCCTTACTTTGGTAAAACAGCGTCTTGAATTCTCTTCATTGCGTCCTTCCCCTGCTAACGTCTGCTGTGGGCTTCCAACAGTCTGTGCCTACCTCACCAGCTCTTTCTCACAGCCAGGCCTTCAGACTGCTGTTTAAAATATACCCCCTCTATGTCACTCAACCAATGAAAAAATGGGTCCTACTAACCATGCAGGGCTCTAGAAATTCAACAGTGACTCATACACAGCCTTTGCCCTCAACAAACTCAAGGAAGGTAGGAGGTAGATGCGAATAGCCACAATACAAAGTTTAGCCAAGTTCTCTTTTGCAAGATTAACCAAAGATGAGGGGATGGGCACTGGAACCACCAATCAGGCCCCTTTGTCCCCTTGGGGAACCATTAATGACGCTAAGATGAGAAGAATGAGCTCCTACTAACCCCCTGCTCACTCACTGTTTGTCCCCAGCAAAATAGGAACCACAAACCCCAGCTTCCTCTCACAAGAGTGACTGTGGCTTGGGGGAGACGGAAATGGCTTAGGTGTGAATATAAGACCTGAGTCACTTGAGCTGCAGTTGCCACACGGCCCCTCCCCCATTTCCAATTCTGAGGTCTCCTACTCCCACTTATTCTGACTTTCTGGCTTCTCCTCTGCCCTTCAATTCCAAATATGGCCCTGAGTCCCCTGTGTGATGCACACCTACTGCCCAGCCTGCAATGGAGGCTGCAGTGGGCAGGGCCTGGGTGGGGATCTGTGAGGGAAACAGGGGAAGAGGAAGTGTCTTGGGTCCTGGGGAAGACTAGTTTGTCTTGGTAGGTGGGGACAGTCATTGTGAGCTTTCTGGACACACAGAGACAGACAGGATGGATTTTCTCCGGCTATACCTTCCTGGGCTACATCAGGCCTTGAGGGGGGCACTGGTGAGAGCGGCTTTCACCCTGCTCCCTGGGACCTCACCTTCCCTCCTCTCTTTGAACCTCTCTTTTTTTTTTTGGTATCAGACAGGTTCCTAACCCAATCTGTTCTAGATTTCAATCCTTCCACCTCCATGAACACTTCTACATGCCCCCAATCTAGGCCCTCTCTTACTTTCTCTGCAGATCCTGCTCTCCTTCTCCCAGATCCCAAAACCCCTCTTCCTTGTCCTGGCTCCTCAGGCCCAGGGTCCCTGGGGCAAGGGCTAGGCCTTCTCTTAATACCTTCCCACCCTTTCTTCTAGGATTCCTTCAGCACCTTTGTCTCCTACATTATAGGAGATGAAGTCCCCACTGTAGAGAGGGAGGCACATGCAGCTGAGGAACCAAGGGTGGGGGCCCCAGGAAGGCCAGGGAAGATTGTGGAGGAGGAAGCCCAGGAGGCCCTGGAAAGCCTTAGAGGTGGCCAAAGTGAGGAAGATAGAAGGCTGGGAGGCCCTGGAGAGGGCGGAAGATGGCAAGGAGGAGGCTTAGCTGCAGAACAGACCTGGGGCTGGGGAGACGGTAGCTTCCATGGGTCCCGAGCAAATAGGCAAGACGCTGGGGCCTGGGAGTCAGCCAAGGTTGCCAGGTGTCAGGAACCAAGTACCCTCTTGGAGTCCAGAAAGAAGTTTGAGGCAGGATCTGGGACTCGACAAGACAGAAACAGCCAAACCCAGGAGAGACAGGAGTCCGATGAGCAGGAAGTGAACAGAGGGGAATTGCTGAGAACCTGGGAACAGGAGAAGGAGGAGGAGAGGGAGGAGGAAGAGGTCAGGACAAGAGAGCCAGGGATGGCCAGAAGGGCGGAGTCAGAGTGGACCTGGAACAGGGAACTTGGGGGGAAGGCTGCTGATGATGGGCAAAAGGTGGCAGGGGACAGCAGGAAGACAGGGCAGGTGGTCAGGGAGGCAACTGCAGAGGAAAGTGAGAGGTGTGGGGCTGGAGAGGTGGCAGTAGAGGTGAGGGCTGGCCAAAGAACAAGGGCACAGGAGACACAGATTCCAGGGGAAGAGTCTGAGGAGACCTGGATGACCTCCTGCAGGGAGAAGGTTGATCTGCCAGGAGTCAGGGAGACACACTATGGGCCAGTCCCAGGAGAAAGGATCCCAGAGGCTACTGGGAGAGTCTGGGTCCTAGAGGAGACCTCTAAGGGTAACCAGGAGGAGGTGGGTGAGAAGAGAGAGGCTGAGGTGAACCTTTTCCCCAAATACACAGAGGCCCTGGGCCCTGAGGCAGTAGAAAAGGCAGCTGAAGGTCAGACTGCAGGGAGGGAGGCCTCAGGGGGCCAGGTGTTGGAGAAGGAGGCAAGGGAGGGCTTGGAGGGCTGGACAGATCAGTATGGGAAAGGAACTGAAGGGAGGCCAGACTTGGAGGTTAGGGCTGAACCAGCCAGTCTGGAGGAGGTGGGGCAGACAGAGGAGGCCCTGGAGGAGAAAGGGAGGTGCTGGGTCACAGAGGCTGAGCTGTCCCCAGACAAAGAGGCCAAAGATGATGTTGATTTGGAGGAAACCATAGAGGCCAGCCCTGAGGAGGAGTTTATGGGGCAGAGGAGTGAGGTGGCCCAGATGAGTCCAGAGGCATCCGGGGTTGAGTGGGGTGACCTCAAACATAAGGTCACTGAAGTTCAGGAACCTGAGCGGGTGGGAGGCATTGAGACCCCAACAAAGCAACCTGAGGAAAGACAGAACAATAAGGAGGATCTCTGGAGAGTTCCAGCTTTGAGCAAAGAGGAGACAGAAAGGAGCCTGGAGGACTATTCCAGGCACCTGGGGTATGCAGAGCCTGAGGTCTTGCAGGGTCTCCCAGAAGCCTGGGAAAATCAGAGAAGGGATATGGAGAGAGGCCATACCCAGGAGGAAAAAGCAGATGGTGAAGAGGAGGGAGAGGCCGAAGTCGGGGAAAGAAAGGCTGAAGATGGGGTGGGGGAGGCTGAAGAAGAGGAAAGGGAGGCTGAAGATGGGGTAGGGGAGGTTGAAGAAGAGGAGGAGGGGAAGGCTGAAGATGGGGTGGGAGAGGCTGAAGAGGAGTGGGAAGCTAAAGAAGAGGAGAGGGAGGCTGAAGATGGGGTGGGGGAGGTTGAAGAAGAGGAGGAGGGGAAGGCTGAAGATGGGGTGGGGGAGGCTGAAGAGGAGGAGGGGGAAGCTGAAGAAGAGGAGAGGGAGGCTGAAGATAGGGTGGAAGAGGCTAAAGAGGAGGAGGGGAAGGCTGAAGATGGGGTGGGGGAGGCTGAAGAGGAGGAGGAGGGGGAGGCTGAAGATGGGGTGGGGGAGGCTGAAGAGGAGAAGGAGGGGGAGGCTGAAGAGGAGGACAGGGAGGCTGAACAGGGAAAGGGAGGGGCCCAAGTTAGGATAGGAGAGGTTGCAGGAGTCCAGGCACTGGAGGCACAGGCTAGAGGAGGCCAAGGGTCTGAACTACAAGAGGTCCTGGAGGCAGGTAGGGACAGGGAGAAAGCACAGGAAAGAGGGTATGAAACAGAGGGAGAGGCCTTTGCAGCAGAAACCCAGGAGCTGAATAGCAGCTCCAGGCCAGATGTGGACACAGGCCTGCCATTGGGAAAGTCAGACATCAGAGAAACCAAGCATGGGGAGGTAGAGGCCGCAGGGCCACAAGAGACAGACAGACCACCCAGAAGAGGCTGGAGCCTGGAGGGGGTGGCTATGAGTCTCCAGGACATGGAAAACACACAGACAAGCGCCCTGGCTGCTGAGATGGTGGAGGATAAGGCAGATCTGGATGTAAGGGCTGCTGGGAAACATACAGCTTGGGAGGAGGAGTCTGGGAAAAGATGGGACTTAGAAGGGAGAGGGGCAGAGAACAGGGGTGGGCAGGATTTTGGCCTGAAGGGCTCAGAAGAGGAAGAGATGGCTAGCAGAGATGGCCAAGCAGAGACTTTTGAGTCCAGAGAGGGAGAACCTGGGGGAGGGCAGGGAGAGGCTAGGGAATCTGTAGGGGCAGAAGGATACCATAGGTTGGATCACCTGATCTCAGGCTCCCAGAGAGGGAGCACAGAGATCAGAGCCACAGTGGAGTCTCAGGGGCTCCTGGGAGAGCAGATGCTATTGGAAAAAGAGGCTGGTGGGTGGCAAGCAGGAGAACAGAGGGAGGGCAGTGAGGGGAAGCATGGGGACCACCACCTCAAGGGGGAAGCACAAAGGCCTTCTGATAAGGAGGAGATGCAGATGGCTGGGGGACAGACAGCAACTGAGATGGATCCAGAAGACCTGGGAGACATTGAGGACCAGGAGGAGTCAGTAAACCAGGACCCTGCAGAAGCTGTGCTGGGACCATGCGGGGACACTGAGACCACAGAGGCCATGGGGAATGACAGAGGGGATTCTCACAGCAACTGGAGTGAGGTGAGGCCTCTGATGGGTGGGGTCCAGGGCAGAATGGGGCAGAATTTCAAAGCAAGCTCCACAGTCCTCTGCACCCCCTTCTTTGCAGGCCCTGCTCCCTGGGTCCCGCCTGGATGTCTCTGTCCCCAGGAGCCGGGTGCTTCTCTCACGCAGCTCTTCACAGCGCCGCTCCCGGCCCTCTTTCCGTCGGACCCCTGCCCCTGAGAAGCAGGAGGAGCCTTCTAACCCCCAGCCCCAAGAGGGGCTGTCAGCCCCTGAGCAGAGTCTGCTTCAGATGGAGGAATCCCCTGAGCCAAGGCCTCTGAGGCCTGAAGGGACCCCGGTGCCAGTCAGGAGAAGACCTCTTGGACATGGGTAGGCATGCGGTGACTGGGCTGGGATGGGGGAGGAGGCTGTAGGCATCTGGGGTCTGGTTCCATGGGCCTATATTCTACCTCCAGGTTTGGCCTTGCACACCCCGGCATGATGAAGGAACTGCAAGCCCGCCTGGGCCAACCAAAGCCCCAGTGACTAGGACTCGACACCCTGCGAACCAGGCCCTGAGTAGGGGGGCAGAGGCTCAGATGGACCTGCTCATCCCTCACTCCCTCTGCCAACCCCAGATGCACCTCTGGGTCTCAGTTTCTTAGTATGTCATTCATGGAGTGGACAAAACCAGGCATTTGTGAAGACCTTGAACTTAAGAAATCTGATTCTCCAATGCAGGCTGGTCGACCACCTAACCCACTGGGACCACTTCTCAGGTGCCCGCCCTGATTACCTCCCCAGCCTGTCTCAGCTGTCCAGAGACTGAATAGAGGACCAAGAAGGATCAGAGACTGAGACCATTCTATCTGCAGCCTCCCCTCTCTGGTCCCCCCTCTACAGTCTACCCCCAACCCAAGCCCCTCAGATCTGTGGAGGAGTAACAGACCTCTGGGGGTGAAGCCAGCCCAAGAGCAAGGGTTTAGGAGGATCTCAGGAGCACCACTGGGATCCAGGGAGGGGGGGGCCTGCCCTGAGCTACCAAAACAGTAGCTTAGCCTCAGAGCTCTGCTGGCTACTATGGCAACCACCTAGCTGAACAGGCCAGAGTAGGGGAAGATGGATCAGGAACCCTAAAAACAGATGATCAGAGAAGGATCCAGGGTGTGCAGAGGCTTCCATCTCTGCTTGAGGCCATGCTGCCCTTTGGGTGTCAGGCAGCTCTTCCCTGAAAAGAAACTAAAGCAGGGAGAGGGTGAGAGTGTTTTATTATGCACCTAGTATGGTGGCCAGGCCCCGAAACAATAAATAAACCATCATCTCCCTAAACAATAAATAAATATCCAAGAAATAAATAGTTGCCAAGGACTGGGGGACTTTAAGTTACTGGGTAGGGCCTGGGGCAGGAGGCTGATAGGGCTCTGCCTTGTCTAAGGCATATGAGCTGGAGGCTGTCCTGTTGGCCAAGACTAAAGTCTTTAAAGTCTTAAAGGGTGAGTTGTAGAGGGCTAAGAAGTCCCTCCTTCAGGGCTGGCGGCCAGGTGTTGGGAACCGCAAGGGGGGGTCCCTGGCCTTGGACAGCAGCAGCAAGTCCCGCACAGCCCGAGATAAGACAAGCTCCAAGGAGCGCAGCAGCTGATAGGTGTAGAGTAGCCGGGGCCAGGACACCTGGGCTGGCATCTGTAGGGGGCTGCCTGGAGCCCCTGGGAACAGCCCCTTCCTTTTCTCCTCCTCCTCTTCCTCCCTCTCCTCTTCCTCGGGGACACTGAATCCTGAAGCCAGCATCTATGAGGAGAGATCCATGGGTGAGAGAGCCGCCAAGCCCAGAGCCTGAGTGGATCCTTGTTTCTTACCTGTGCCCAATGGCTCATAGTGACATCAATGACCATGAGGTCATGATTTCCCAGAACAACCCCTAATTTACATCTTCATGATGTCAAGGGCTCATGTGTCCTACCTGATTTTTCAGTTCAAGAAAATGAAAGTCATGGAGCAAGACAGTGCTCACATAGTTGGGTCACTCCCTAGGGAGTGCCCTGGGGATTGGGGTTTAGGAAATTTCTCTCCGCTATTAAGGATTGTTTCAGGATCAGAAATGGACAGAGAAGTGACATGGCTAAGTTTCCATGCTGCTTGCATTTTCTATTCTCTTTTTATTAAGGGAAAAATTCCTGTTTCCCTTTGAGAGGTTCAGGAGGATCTGGGTGATGTCAGAGAGTCAAAGAGAAGGGAAGCAACTCTGCTCTAGGGCCTGCTGATGCCAGATGTGGTCCTAGGTCCTTCAGAGCTGTTCTTCCATTTATGATCAACCCCCAGGCTGGGCATGGGGGGGTCACACCTATAATCCCAGTGCTTTGGGAGGTCATTGCAGGAGCATCACTTAAGCCCAAGTTGAAGACCAGCCTGGGAAACATACCAAGACCCTCTCTCTACAAAAAAATAAGAAAAAAATTTAGCTGGGTGTGGTGGCACATGCCTGTAGTCCCAGCTACTTGGGAGGCTCAAGCGGCAGGTGATCCTTGAGCCCGGAAGTTTGACGTTGGAGTGAGCTATGATCAAGCCATTGCACTCCAGCCTGGACAACAGAGTGAAACTCGTTTCTGAAGAAAAAAGGAAGAAAGAAAAAGACCAATCCTGGGGAGAAAGAGGATTGGTGATCATGGGGTAGCTCCAGGGCTCCAGGACCTGGTGCAGCTGTTCACACACGCACACTATCACCCAGACACCCCATCATGCACATTCACACATGCTTATTCTCACACGCACACTCAGCATCTGGGGCAGCTCCCTCCAGACTTCCAAGCCTGTGGGAAGTGGGGTGTTTTTTTTTTTTTTTCTTTGAGACAGAGCCTCAAGCTGTCCCCCTGGGTAGAGTGCTATGGCATCACGGCTCACAGTAACCTCCAACTCCTGGGCTTAAGTGAGTCTCCTGCCTCTGCCTCCCAAAGTAGCTGGGACTACAGGTGCCCACCTCAACACTCAGCTATTCTTTGGCTGCAGCC
>CAUYQV010091133.1:0-12807 GCA_963574575.1 Galagoides demidoff | reverse complement strand
TAGAATGTAAGCACAGATTCAACTGCAGCAGTGTGTGGAATATAGTTAAATGTCTAATAATTTTCCTGACATTTTTATATTGGAAAGTCAGAACACAGATAGATTTTTAATGATTATGTCACTTAAGAAGGTGGTCGGCTCGGCGCCTGTGGTCCCAGCTACTTGGGAGGCGGAGGCAGGAGACTCGCTTGAGCCCAGGAGTTGGAGGTTGCTGTGAAGCTGTGATGCCATGGCACTCTACCCGGGGGATGGCTTGAGGCTCCGTCTCAAAAAAAAAAAAAAAAAAAAAAGTATGGCTAGAGAAGTTGAGTAACTGGTTCAAAGTTAACTGGTGATTAAGTTGTAGAGGTAATGATTTTAATCAAGATCTGCCTAATACTGCTCCCCATGTGTTCTATACTATGCTGCCTCAGCCCTTGTCAGTAACCACAATCTGTTTCTTTTGTAGGCAAAATCCAGAGACCACGTTTGAAGTGTATGTCGAAGTGGCCTATCCTAGGACAGGTGGCGCTCTTTCAGGTACTTCTTATGTTTGATTCCTTTATGGTCTGTTTATTGTGTGATAATATATGAGTAATAGGAAACTGTTATTTTTCTTTAAGTATGTTTAAGTGTCTTTTCCTTTTAATTCATGCCCGCCTCATCCTGGGAAGAGTAGAAAGATAAAAGCTCCCTGACTAGTTTGAATTAAGAGTTCAGGTATAACCTGCTTAAAGTTTGGCTTTGTTTCTTGTAATTGTTGGGTCTTGGCTTGCAACTTTCACAGATGCCTGGAAGTCAACTATTTAGTGTGAATATTGTCACCTTGCTAATGAGGAAGGCTTAGAATTAGGCTATAGGATACAAAATAATATAAAGAGAATTCTCTGCCACTGTACTGGAAGGAGATACTTGAAATGGACTTAATTTAGTACATTTTGTGTCGGCTGGTAAAAGCACATTGGAAATTAGTTGAAGAGAATAACTCTTCTGGCTTTACTTTTGGACTAATTTGAATATGTATTCCTGGACAGGAGAGTCTTCAGTAAGGTTAGGGTATTTTACCCAGGCAGTGTATATCATTTCTTAACCTAAAGTCTTTCTTAGTAAATGAGAAAAATAACCTTATGATCTGGTATTCTTTTTTTGGTGCCTAAGAGAATAATGCATTTTGCTAGGGTCTCTTGGTCCACACACAAATACCTGCATATATTGGAAAGTAAATATACTTGGTTTAGAAACTTGGAGTAATCAGGATTCCAATTGTAGTTATGCTATTAATTGGCTTTCCGACCTTGGGCATCTTTTCTCTCAATTTCATTATTTTAACTAGATTGTAACAATTGTCAACATAGCTACCTTTTATTGAGTACCTGTTCTGTTAATCTACATGCTGACACCTGTGGTGACAATCCTACACTTTTGAAGGTAATTGAGTGGCATCCTCTTTATGCTTATGAGAAAATAGAATCTCAGGTGAGATAACTTACCAAGAGAGTATAGCTACATGGCGGATGGCCAGGGTTTTTGGTTCAATTCCTCTTCTCTCCGCTAAGTTGCCTTCTTGAGGGCAGTGACCACACTACATATCTCTCCATGTCACCGACAGGACTTTGCACGATGTCACTGGTAGTTGTTATATGAATGGATTTCCCGTAATAGCAAGTGTGAGTAACTGTGTTCTACCTTCTGGATTATGTAATGAGAGCTGTGAAACATGTCACAAATCTATGGTTGTCCTAGAAGTAGAAAGTTAACACCCAAGCTATACCTCTTATTGTGTATGGAGAACTTTGGGTTTTTGAGGGAATTATCTGTTATCAGGTGTATGCATGCAGCAAAATGTCCATAGGCCAACTTTATAGAGTAACCATTTAATGATGCCTGTGATTTGACATATAAATAAAAGGACAAAAATTTTCTTATTTCTCAGGTTGGGCACAGTGGCTCATGCCTGTAATCCTACCACTCTGAGAGGCTGAGGTGGGTGGACTACTTGAGCTCAGGAGTTCTAGACCAGCCTGAGCAAGAGCAGGACCCCATCTCTAAAAATAGCCGGGCGTTGTGGTGGGTGCCTATAGTTCCAGCTACTTGGGCGGCTGAGGCAAGAGAATCGCTTGAGCTTAAGAGTTTGAGGTTGCTGTGAGCTGTGATGCCACTGCACTCTACTGAGGGTAAAAAAGTGAGACTCTTTGTCTCAAAAAATAATTTTTTTTCTTATTTCTATAGTGGCTAATGTTTGCCCCTTTCAATGCTCTACTGTTTTTCCCCCCAAATTTAAAATTAATTTTTTAAAAATATGAACAAAATCTGAAAGATACAAATGAGATGGAAGAATGAACAAAATGAAAAGCCTTTATCCCACCTCCTTATCCCAGCCATCTTAGGCCTCTCTTCATCAACAGCTTCTTTCTTATTAACCCTTTAGTTGATTATTTTAAAAACATTTTTAAAACAAGAAGGTACGAGAACAGTCCAGCGCATAAGCCCTTTCCTTAGATTCACCAATTGTTGCTATTTTGCTACATTTGCTGTATTACTCCCGATACACAACACACACACACGCCTGCACGTGCACACATGCAAAATTTATATTGAATCATTAAAGAACAAGTTACAGACATTATAACCCTTCATCCCTAAACTTTTGGGTGTATATCCTAAGAATAAGGACATTTTCTTATATAATTCTAGTACAATTATCAGAATCAGAAAGTTCAACATTAACATAAATACCATTTGTCCATATTTAAATTTGATCATTATTGTCCTCATAATATCCTTCATAGCACTTTCCCCTGTGACCCGGAATCCAGTCCAAGATCGTGCAGTCCATTTCATTTTCCTGTCTCTTCAGTTTCTTTCAATCTGAAATAATTTTATAGTCCTAATTTTGACTTTTTTTTTTTTTTTTTTTTTAGTGACAGAGTCTCACTTTGTCACCCTCAGTAGAGTGCCATAGCATCACAGCTCACAGCAACCTCCAGCTCTTGGGCTTAGGTGATTCTCTTGCTTCAGCCTCCCGAGTAGCTGGGACTACAGGCACTTGCCACAACGCCCGGCTATTTTTTTGTTGCAGTTTGGCTGGGGCCGGGTTTGAACCCGCCACCCTCAGTATATGGGGCCGGAGCCCTACTCGCTGAGCCACAGGCACAGTCCTGATTTTGACACGTGTTTAAAGAATTTGGGTCTATTTTGTAGAAATTTCATGGATTTTTATCTGTTTGATTGTATCTTCGTGATTAGATTGAAGTTATGGCTTTTTGGCTCAAGTATCTTCAAAGTGGTAAATGTCTTCCTTAGTGCATCATAGCAGTAGTCACGTGACATCTGTCCCATTATTTGTGAAAAAAGTGCATACAACTTTTATGTATAGTTTAATAAATATTTATAAGGTGAGCAGCCATGTTTACTCTCCAGGTTAAGAAATGTAATGTTGGTTGGTTCTAGGAATTAGTGGTCTGGCAAGAGGGACCCCTGCCCTGGCTTTGTGCATTAGAGGCCTCTACTTTGTTCCTCCTCTGACAGTACTCTGTCCCATGGAGCAAGGAGTCTCTGGGACCTACTGAACATGCCCACTTGGAGCCTGACCCTTCTATCCAGATCCTTGGTTTGAGTACCCAGGCTCTCAGGATTTCTTGCCCAATGCCCTGATGGGTCTCTTCCCTGGGATCTGTCTTCTTAAAAGTGGACTGTGTGGTTGGTATATACACCCTATGCCTAAGAGGTACCCTAGTGGTAGCTGTTGGTGGAGAGTAGAGTACCGTATAGAGCTTGGACTCATAAGTAGGGTTAACTGCGTGCCTGTGTGTGAGGTCCCTGGCAGTGTGGGAGGGAGAGGGGGGCAATGGGCAGTGATCCAGTGGCCAGTTTTCCCTGCACCACCACTTTTCTGCATGAACTCTAAGGAGTCAAAAAATTCTTATTATTAATCATCTGGTCTTTTGGGTAGTTACAAAGGTTATTCTTTTTTTTTTGAGACAGAGCATCAAGCTGTCCCCTTGGATAGAGTGCTGTAGCATTACAGCTCACAGCAACCTCCAACTCCTGGGCTCAAGCGAGTCTCCTGCCTCCGCCTCCCAAGTAGCTGGGACCACAGGCGCCCGCCACAACGCCCGGCTATTTTTTGGTTGCAGCCATCATTGTTGTTTGGTGGGCCCGGGTTGGATTCGAACCCACCACCCACCTTAGGTGTATGTGGCTGGCGCCTTACCCACTTAAGCTACAGGCACTGAGCCACAAAGGTTATTCTTTGTGACAGGAGGATAGAACATATTTAATAGTTTGTAAGCTTGTAACTTTCAAATATTTAAATATTTATTTATTTATTTATATATTTGCAGTTTTTGGCCTGGGCTGGGTTTGAACCCACCACCTCCGGCATATGGGGCCAGTGCCTTACTCCTTTGAGCCACAGGCACTGCCCCATGTTTATTTATTTTTAAAAGGTTAATAGTATTTTTCTTTATTAATTGCCTATATACTTGTTTTCTTTCTTTTTTTTTTGAGTTTTTTAACTTTTTCAAATGAATATGAGATTACAATTTTAGGTTACGTTGTTCTCACTTCCAGGGTAAAGTTCCATTTGTAGAAGAGCCCCTCACCCAGGGGGTGTGTTATACACCCTTACCATGTTTCACACTAGGTGAGATCCCACCTCATGTCTTCCCCCGCTTCACTTTACCCCCGAACTGGACTATATTAGCTTTATTGTTCTCATGAGCATGTACTTGTTTATATGTTGATTTCATATTAGTATGGAGTACATTGGATATTTATTTTTCCATTCTTGCAATACTTTACTAAGAAGAATGTATTTCAACTCCATTTAGGTGAATGTAAAAGATGTAAAGTCTCCATCTTTTTTAATGGCTGAATAATAGTCCATGGTATACATATACCACAGTTTGTTGATCCATTCAGGGGTTGATGGGCACTTAGGTTGCTTCCACGACTTGGCAATTATGAATTGAACCACAATAAACATTCTAGTGCAAATGCGTGTGTGGTAAAATGATTTTTGTTCTTCTGGGTTGATAGATACCTGGAATAGGATTGCAGGGTCACATGGAAGGTCTGTTTTTAGAACTTTGAGGAGTCTCCATACTTCTCTCCAAAAAGAATGTATTAGTTTGCAGTCCCACCAGCAGTGTAGGAGTGTTTCTTTCTCTCCACATTCACACCAGCATCTGGTGTTTTGGAACTTTGGATGTGGGTTAATCTTAGGGTTAGGTGATGTCTTAGAGTGGTTTTGATTTGCATTTCTCTGATGATTAAAGATGATGACCATTTTTTCTTCAGTGCTGCTGTGATCTTCCTTTTACATGTATTCTGGAGCATGTGAACGTCTGCCATTCGTCTATCATTCTTGGAGAAGTTTCTATTCAAATCTCTTGCCCACTTATAGGTTGTTTGCACTTTTCTTATTGTTTAATTTGAGTTCTCTGTAGATTCTAGTTATCAGGCCTTTGTTAGATTCATAACATGCAAAAGTCTTCTCCCATTGTGAAAGCTGTCTGTTTGCTTTGTTTGTGATACCCTTAGCTATGTAAAAGCTTTTTAGCTTTATCAAATCCCAGTTATTTATTTTTGGTGTTGCTGGAATTGCTAGGGTGGTCTTCCTCATGAAGATATTGGCCTGGGGAAAAAACTTTGTGTTTTCCCCCACACTCTCTTCTAGAATTTTTTTTTTTTTTTTTTTGAGACAGTCTTATTATGTTGCTCTTGGTAGAGTGCCATGGTGTCATCAGAAACCTCAAACTCTTGGGCTTACGTGATTCTGTTGCCTCAGCCTTCCAAGTAGCTGGAACTACAGGCACCCATCACAATGCCCAGTTTTTTTTTTTGTTGCAGTTGTCGTCGTTGTTTAGCTGGTGTGGGCTGGGTCGAACCTGCCAGCCTGGGTGTATGTGGCTGGTGCTATAACCACTGTGCTATAGGCATTGAGCCTCTTCGAGAATTTTTATTGTTTTGTGTCTTAAATTTAAATCTATTGTCCCATGAGAATCCGTTTTTGTCAATGGTGAGAGGTGTGGGTCTAGTTTCAGTCTTCTACATGTGGATAACAAGTTCTTCCAGGAGTCTTTTCCCCATTCTGTGTTTTTTTTAGGCTTGTCAAAGATTAAATGATGATATGTGGCTGGGTTCATCTCTAGATTCTCTATCCTAGTCCATAGATCTATGTCTCTGTTTTTGTGCCAGTACCGTGCTGTTTTGATCACTACAGCCTTGTAATATAACCTGTAATATGGCCTGAAATCTGATAGTATAATGCCTCCAGATTTGTTTTTATTTCTAAGAACTGTATCAAATATTTAAATATTTAGACACATGGTATGTGGGTCCCTATTTGTACCCTTGCTTAGTCCCTGCAAATATTAGAGGTGGATTTGACCAGCAGTCGAGAGGCCCCTCCCTCCCTTTCTTCACCGGTAACTACTATCCTGACTTTGTGATGATCATTTGTTTTTCTTTGTAGTTTTACTTCATAAATACACATTCTTGAAAATTATAATTTCATTTTGCCTGTTTCTGAATTTTATAAAAATAGAATTATTCTATGTGTAGCTTTGCTGCTTTGTTGCTTAATTATGTTTGTACAGGTCTTCCATGTTGTGTATAACTGCAGTCATTCATTTTTATCACTGTGTAACATATTATAGAATCACACCAGAATTTAGTTATTCTACTGTGACAGCATTTGCAGTTGTTTGCGGTTTTTGGCTGTTACAAGCAGTGCTGCTGTGATCTTCCTTTTACATGTATTCTGGGGCATGTGAACGTACATCTCCATAGGATATATACCATACTTGATTATTGGGTCATGTCAAACTGTTCTTCAGAATCGATTGTGCTACTTTACACCCACATCCGCAATATTTTATAGTCCCTATTGCTTTCTATGACTTCATGAGCCTTTAGTACAGTTAAATTTGATTTTTGCTAATCTGCTGGTTGTGCATTTTGCTAATGACTAATGAGATTGAGGACCTTTTCATAGGCTTTTTGGCCTTTTGATTATCTTTTGTGAAGTGCCTGTTCGAGTTTCTTTCTTATTTTTAAATTGAATTTTCTATCTTTTCTTCATTGCTTTATAAGAAACTTTTTATACAGTGTGGATATTAACTCTCTGGTTGTATGTGTTGCAAACATATTTCATTCTGTGGTTTGTCTTTTGCACTATGGTATCCTTGATCACACCTTTGTTTTAATATAGTATAATTTACATTTTCCTATCCTGTAGGTATAAAGATATTTTCCAGTGTTTTCTTCTAAGATATAGTTTTGCCTTTCTCCTAGCAAGGGTTTTAATAATAGTTTTCTGTTAGAAGATTCATATCCAGAAAAGTTAAACTCTAAATTTGATTTCTTAACTATTATTTTTAAAAAGTGGGAACTAAATAAAGCTGATTTGCTAAGACATGCTCTGTGCCTCCACTCAAAATATTTTATGAAGTGGGATCAGGTAGTTCAAATTATATCATAAACATTACCTAATAATAAAAAGATGAGAGACATGAGAAAGGCCAGTGAGAAATATTACCAAACTTTAAGGACAGTTATTTTTTCCTTTGATTACTTTTAACAACTATGCTAGTGAAGATACGTATTGACAGCTATGCCTCATGAGTTCTGTGCTCTGAAGAGTATCTCAAGACATCTGTGAGAGCCACATGTGACCTGTCACTTCTACTTAGAAATTGTGTTAAGTACCCTAACACTGGAAGGAACACTTTCCAAAGACTATACAAATAAAATTTAGGTACCCAAACTGAACTCAGGGTTCTTACTTTGGGGATTCATAGGTTTTCTGGTTATATGCTACCAGTGAATAAACTGTCACTTACTCTTTGATTTTAGGTACCTTTTGTCTTCTACAACCTTTTTATGTGTTTTTAATAAAACGCGTAATGATATTATTTAATGTATTACTTTTTGCCATTATAGATGATTGCAAAGAATCTACTTTAAAATAGTCTTTGTTCCTGGATCTGCATCTCTGATCTATGCCAAAGTATCTGAACAACTTAGATATAAACCTCACGCTGTACAGTACTAGTGTCTGGGCATAATCTTCTCTTTGAAGTTGGTTCGTGTCCCCCTGGAGGGATTAATTCCCTGCTGTGAGAAGGTGGGTTAGAGAGCACTGAAACTACTTTATGGGTCTTTAATTGGGGGGTTTAGTATACATTTTGTTCTATAAACTTCTGTGGGAGTTTCATTCTTAGGATTTTTTTTTTTATATTGTGCTATGTTCTCATTGTAAATAAAAATGTGTATTATAATTTTTCTCAAGTTATTTAATACATATTGACAGATTATCCTGATGTTTTTCCATTCATCTTTAAATTTTTAGTTGCTTGTTTTCTGTTTAGATCTTGAGTATGTATAAAACTTAATGTTTTTTGAAAAATTATAAAGAAGAAAAAAATCATCATTCAATAACTACTGTTAATGTTTTGATATGTTTATTTCCTTGTCTTTTGTGTGTGTGTGAATGTATATGTGTAAATAAAATATATAAACTTTTTTCTTGCTCTCCCCAGTTAATCATTAAGTTTTTCCTAAAATTATTAATATAACTTTATCATTTTAATTGTGAATTACCACATCCTGTTTATGTGCTATACTTACTTACAATTGTTTAGATGGTTTCCAAGTTTCTCCTGTTGTAAATGATGCCAGTGAACGTCTTTGTGTATAATGCTTGTCATTTAGGTATGTGATTTTAAAACTTTAAAAAGAAGTTCGGTTGTTTTGAGTAGATCTTTGATCTACTTTATTCTTAATTTTTTAAATGTTTCTTTCCCCCCCATTCATTCTGTGTACTTTAATTGATGTATTTGTTCAAGAACCCACCCTTAAATTAGGGATCCCAGAAAACTAAGACAGTCACCTCAAGTTGCAAAACCTCCCAAAGCTGTATTCAGCCTGTGTGACTAAAGGTCTCAGAAGAGGGTGCTCTTGCAAGAGAGATCAGCCTGCAAAGTCCCATGATCAGATGGTACTGGCATGCAGAAACTCTGGAATGCATTTCAAACACAAGTGTCTCATTACAGCTGGCATCTCTCAGCCTGCTGCGGGCACTCTTCTCAGGCAAACACTTAGCAATGGAAGAGTGGCAGCATCAGATTCTTCAGGGCTGTTTGGCAGACCAGCTTCCTCCTGTGTCTGCCCTACTCCCAGCTTTTTCAATGCATGAGCCCAGTAGCCACTTTTGATTAATAGAAAGAAGGGTATAGTTGAGTTAAGGCACTGTTATAGGAACTTTGTGAAAGGAGTGCTTAGGACATGGTGCTGTGGTTTGCCGAGTTTTTCGGCTACTTTTGCTTAAATCTTTGCTTAAACTCTATTAAATAGCTATCCACATTTCTGGATTAGCAGTATCATGAAGAAAACTGAGTCTTTGCTGACTTAAGGCATTGAGAGGCAGATTTGAAACTTAAGCTGTCCCTTTATAGGACTGTAATTGTGGTCTAGGACCTTTGCCTGCATATTTGTGATCAGTATTAAACATTTTTTTAAAAAAATTGACTTAAATTATGTTGTCTCTTTAGAGGTAATGTTAGGGGAAGGTTCTTCTGATGAAAGTCAAGTTTTACTCCAGATTAAAATTTTTTGAGAGATGTTAAATTATTATCATCCTTTTCAATAACAATGAAGGTAGTGAATCACAGCAAGCTTTGAACAAGGGTAATAAAATAGTTACCTTTTACTGAGCCCTTATGTCCCAGTCACTTTTCCTAATATTACTTTCTTAAACTTTGAACAGCTCTCTAAAATGGGTCTTACGTGTAAGGAAACTGAGGTTCCACCAGTTTTGACAACCACTGAACTGTAGCATCGGTATTTTAACTTCATTCCTGTGGCATCTTCCAAAAAATAAACTGGTTAATATTATTTTACCTGCACATGCAGTGGTTAGAAAAGTTAGATAATGTTAATGTTGGGGAAGAGAAATCAGACTTATGTAGAACATCAGGGGAGATGTGGTTCTGTTCGTGAACTACGCATGGGATTGTTTTTGTAGGTGGGTATTTTTTTTTTTTTGTCACCCTTATTTAACTTTTCCAGATTTTTCTCTTCTGAATTTTCCAGTAAAAGTGAATCCATTTTATGGAATATTGAGGTATGGAGTCTAATTGTTGTTAGCGTAGTTGGGACAAATTGTCACTCACTCAAAAGACGTGGATTATTAAAAACATTTTAAAAACTTTTCCTGACTTGTGGGGGCGCCCATAGCTCAGTGGATAGGGCACTGGCCACATGCATCAGGGCTGGTGGGTTCGAACCCAGCCCTGGCCTGCTATACAAAAAAATAGCCGGGTGTTGTGACAGACGCCTGTAGTCCCAGCTACTTGGGAGGCTGAGGCAAGAGAATTGCTTAAGCCCAAAAGTTTGAGGTTGCTGTGAGCTGTGATGCCATAGCACTTTACCAAGGGCAACATAGTGAGACTCTTTGTCTCCAAAAAAAAAAAAAAAATGAAAACCAAAACTTTTCCTGACTCTAAGTACTACTTGACATGCTAGTTAGAGGAAAATCAAACAGTGAATGCTTAAAGCTTACAGAAAGGAAGTGACTTGTCCAAAGGACAGAGATGGGATTTGAATTCTAGTCTATGTTCTTTAAAGAAATTTATGCAACCTATGTCACAAATGATATAGTATGTATGTATACAGTTTAAGGAATAAATGGAAATGCATGTACCCACCACTCAGGAAACAGAACATTTTGTGTCTTTGAATCCTCCCTACATGCCTCTCTCAATTTGCCTGTCTCTACTGAGATTTCATTTTGAATGTTACACTAATTCTATATGGTTATCCTTGCTTGAAGCTTGTGCTTTTTATGACACTATGCTGATGCTCCAAATTGATTATGTAGAATGAGTTTGGATTGCTGTTCTTAGAAAGTAAGCCATGTAATTTCTTAATGCTTAGTTATTTGAAGCAGATTCCAGATTTCTTCCTGTTTTTAAACTGTTCAATTTAGGGGCCATATGGGTATAAATTATGATAGAGGGGATTCTCATAATATTTGGTTTATTCATGACAGTGTGTTTCTTCTTGCCATATTAGTGGCTCACAGTATTAGGCCTTTGGTCTTCTAGGTAGATCAGGAATTCATTGACCTACTAAACTTTAAAATCCACATGAGAGTGAGTTTGTGAATTTTTTTAAAAATTGTCCTCTAAATACCAATCTCAGAGCCTCATTTTCTTAACTATAGAATGTGGGCATGAATAGTACATACTTTATACAGTTGAAAGAATTGAATGGGAATGCTCAGTGCATGGTACATTGAAATTTCTTTATAAGTGGAGCTTTTGTTTTAAATTATTACTTTTGTTTAAGGTAGGAGTTTATGTAGAGCTCTGTTATTCAGCAACTATTATTAATTTAATGTAGATAAGAAATAGAAAATTAAAAATAACTAGACAAAGTAGATTTTTCTGAGTCCATCCATTAAGACTTAAGGTCTTTATTTATGGAAAGGCCCTTTGCTCTAAGGATTTCTCTGTATTACATTGTCTGATTACTGATCATGTTGATGACATTAAATCATTGTAATAGTCAGGACCCTTTTCACTGGAAGTAGCAGAAAGCCAACTAAATCTGACTTGAATGCAAAAGGAGTTTATTGACTCTCAACACTGAACAGTCCAGTGGTAAAACTGGCTGTCGTGTCCACTGAATCTAGGTCTTCTCTATAGGTTTCAGAGATTTGCTGTATCTCTTGGTTCTTTGTCTTCATTGGGTTGGATTCATGTTGGGCAAGTCCTCTCTGTATGATGGCAAAGATGGCTACTAACAAATCCAAGCTTATATTCTATCAGTTTACCTACCCAAATAGAAAAAAAAAGTCTTATAGAATTAGTTCAGGGGCTGGTTGTACTAGGTAGGCCCTGTTTGGTTTATCTACCCATCTATGAACCAATGACATGACTCTTGGTAGGTGACTCTGAGATGTTGATTGGAGGATAAGGAGTGTGTATGTGGGGGTGGGTATTGTACATTGCCACATAGATCCTATAGCCTGAGAATGGAGCAGGGTACTTCCTCAGAGGAAAATCTGGTGCTATTATCAGAAGAAAAGAGAATGGCAGCCAAAACAAATGTCCATTGCAGCTAGCAAGAAAATGTTATATTCAAAATATTTAGTGGTGAGATGTATAATCTACTTTGGAAATACTTATAACTAAAATGATTACGATAAAGTTTTAATACTTAAAACTGTAGATCTTCAGCTTTCTTAAAGTGCTGCGTAAGACTGATATCCCCAGATGTCTACTTGACATTTAATTCTTAATTGCCTATTCTTCGTGCCCTGACTATGCTACATGGCATGCAGAGTGGAGTACTAGTACCAAAAACAGGGACTAGACCTTATGTTTTTTTTTTGAGATGGAGTCTCAAGCTGTCATTCTAGATAGAGGCCATGACATCATAGCTCACAGCAACCTCTAACTCTTGGTGTCAAGTGAGCCTCTTGCCTTGGTTTTTCTATTTTTATTAGAGACAGTCTTGCTTTTGCTCAGGCTGGTCTGGAACTTGTGAGCTCAAGCAATTCACCTGCCTTGGCCCCTCCCAGAGTGCTAGGATTACAGGCATGAGCCACTGTGCCTGGCTAGACCTCATGTTTTAAATGCTTAGAAGATGCTTGTATTTATGTAAGTATGTAATTACTATTTTTTTTTGAGACGGAGCCTCAAGCTATCCCCCTGGGTAGAGTGCCATGGCATCACAGCTCATAGCAACCTCCAACTCCTGGGCTCAAGCGAGTCTCCTGCCTCTGCCTCCCAAGCAGCTGGGACCACAGGCGCCCGC